>NAOQ01000161.1:71086-96192 GCA_002751075.1 Ichthyophonus hoferi | reverse complement strand
TATGGGTTTATATATACTGTTTATTGAATTCAAGGTTAACTAATAAGATCACACATAAGGATCGTGTTTGTCCACTACTGATTATCAAACATTACAATTAATCTTACCTCATATTAGAATACTTTCTATATATCTATGTGAAGCACACTATAATGATCTGTATGACATAATATATACATAATAAAGTAATATATATATATATATTACAATTAATCTTACCACATATTGCATACTAGAATACTCTATATATCTATGTGAAACACTATAATGATCTGTATGACATAATATATACCTAATATAGTAATATATATATATATATTAAAATTAATCTTACCACATACTAAATACTAGAATACTCTATATATCTATGTGAAACACTAAAATAATCTACCTATGCCACAATTAAACTGCTGCCTTTACAGTGCCTACACTATATAGCTGTAGGCTATGCTTGCAAGGAGACACAATCATAAGTAGGAAATCCGACATATAGTTATATAAACGTTCAGATAGTATGATTTCCAATTTAACCATGTATCTATATACAACATACCATTGCCTGTTTTACATAACTTCAAAAAAGTAGATATATTATTTATTACTAGTAAAGGATACAATATTTAAGACAAACTTACGTAAGGGGGGAGCAGGGAGAGGATGGCAAGGTAACTGTCAACTACCAGGGAAAGGAAGGAGGTGTCCTGTCATGTGACACCGTCCTGTTTGCTATTGGTAGGCCATCACGTGCTATCTATATAAAGATCTATTGCCTGTACTTATACGGGGTATACTGGGTATGTTTCTTTATTAGTGCACTGCAATATGTTAATTGCTTTACAATTCATAACTTGTTGTTTTTTATAATACGCTATATACTTTCATAAAGCCATATATACCACTATACTCTCTTGGTAAGGCATTGTATTATGGGGAGAGAGTAACTAATCTTCTCTCAGGTCGCACGGCCTGTACTGCCGAGCTCAATCTGGAGGCAGCTGGCGTCACTATAGACCCCGAGAATAGTAAGATTCCGGCCATAAATGAACAGACCAATGTACCACACATCTATGCCATTGGTGATGTCCTTCTGGTGGGTCCGAATGTGTATATATACTATATACTATACTATATCATATATCATATATATATCATATGTTGTAAACAGAGAAATTTCTACTATTTTAGGAGGTGAACAACTAAATAGATGGCAGGGTAAGGGAGTTGTACATATGGTGTATGTGTGCATGTATGCCTTTGGTAAGCTCTTGTTGGAACCAAAGCTTTCACTTTCACAGCACGTTTACATGCCATTCATTCTTTTTTAGCTATATAGTATATAACACATGTATATAGTATATAGTATATAGTGCATGTATATAACATAGGTCACTGGTAATGTGACTGTCCTGTTTTACACCATTTCATTTATATACATGTGGTCCTAGGGGGTAATAGGTCAGATCGTAGACTATATCTTGAGGATATTCGAAGATATTTGTCTTTATATGTATGTGATAAGTATGATAGGTACATAAGTGAATGACACTACTCGTATGCCCTGAGCCAATGAGAGGCTAGTGGTAATTAGGTTTTAAGCAATCAAACTAGTACATTGTTATATAAGTATATATTTATATATGCAGTGAGAGGGATGTATATCTACAAGTTTTTCTTATTTATATGCGTGGCTATGAAGGGATGCCCTGAGTTGACCCCTGTGGCCATCAAAGCTGGTAAGCTGCTGGCTCATAGACTCTACGCTGGGTCAACCACACAAATGAATTATATGAATATTCCCACCACTGTAAGTAGACCCAAACATAACTTATCTGCTTTGATTTTTACCACCCTATGCCAGACATCTTTTCCTTAAATTTACATCCAGCCATATATATAACATATATACAATAGCACTACGGTAATTGAATCCACCACGACCTGTTTGGTAGTATGTAGGCTTCAGTAAAGAGATCACATAGACTAAGAATTATAGATACATATACGTACTTTTTTATTGATTTTTTTTCTTTACATATCCGTTTCTTTCTTTATTTCTTTCTTTCCTCCATACCCTACCTATTTGTGTTTGATAACACTTTATGTTTCCAGATCTTTACTCCCCTTGAGTACGGGTGCATTGGGTTGAGCGAAGAGGCTGCCATCAGTCAGTACACGAATGAACGCATCGAAGTTTACCAGAGCTACTTCAAGGTATAGAGAGAGTAGGGTGGGGAAGGGTATTATGATATATGTTTGGCGATGAACATTTAAATGGAATGAATCTATATGTTATAATTTATGGTATTTTGTTCTTCTGTCTGTTTTAATATCTTGAAGCTGCTTCGGATAGCTATTGCACAATTCATATACCCACCATACCAGTTTATACTCTCTTAGCTTTATTTTAGTCGAGATATGCTGAGTTTAGGGACAGAGGTAGGGTGGAAGTGAGAGCATATGTATATATATATATATATATATATGTATGTATATCTGCACCTATGGATTGATTTATATTTAAGGGGGTTTATGGGTATAATGGTGTATGATAACTCTAGTGTATCATCATTATATTATAGGGGTTTTATGCTTACTTGTATTGGTCTCCCCACTTACCCATTACATATTTAACTTGATTGTGTCATGGAAGCCTATGCACCTTCTTTTGTTCTCGTCCACCTGGCTGATCACTATCGACCACTTTCTGCTCTTCTTGTTCTATTTCTCTCTCCCTTCTATCTTATATGCAGCCCCTGGAGTGGACCGTGTCACTTCGGGAGGATAATGTATGCTATGCCAAGCTTATATGTGACAAATCGTGCAATGAAAAAGTGATTGGGCTGCATATACTAGGTCCTAATGCTGGAGAAATTACACAGGGATACGGTGTAGCTATGAGGTAATATCTTTATCCCCCTATATACAGTTCGTTATTTCACTGCTCTCCTCTATATGAGTATTCTTGATATTGGCCTGATAAACATGAACTGAATGAATATATTTTCGATTTAACCCCATGTTTGCTGTATTGTAGAGTAAGTAACTATACATGGTTCATTCCAATGGGAAATGAATAAATTTACTGTGCTGTCGTCAGCCATTGTATAAGAAAGCTGTTATCCTACTAGGGCAATGTAAAGTAACAGTATGGGGGCATTGCAGGTTGGGGGCCACCAAGAAAGACTTTGATATGACAGTTGGGATCCATCCCACTATTTCCGAAGTGTTTACAACCTTAAATGTCACCAAGCGCTCAGGTGCTGCCGTTGAGAACTCAGGCTGCTGAGGTTAAAGTTCCTGTTGAGGGCATCTCTGGTTAACCTTTAAATAGGCTTAATCATTGGCTAGTTGATTTAAATTAGCTAGGCCCTCCGCAGCACTTATTAGCTTCGTGATTCCTGTCTCGGTAATTATTATGGCCACCAATCATTTACTACGCGACTGGCTGGACATCATGATACCATAATGACTGATCAGCTTTCAACCTATCAGGTAGGCTGATTAGGATGCAGTAGGAACATAGAAGCCCTTGTTGATCAAGCTGTAACGTTGTATGGCTATGTAAGACCGCTGAGCATATCTAGTGCACTGGCGGCCGGCCCAACCATGCTAAATGCTTATTTTCTAATTATCCCGTTTATTGGTATTAAGAACGTTTGCTATTTGAATATATTTTCACACCTAGTCGATGTGAAATGGCCACTGTGCTTTGATTATGATTGTATTTATCTCCCATATTTGGTCGATTGGTATTAACCGTCTCTTTATCAAGAAGGTTTCTCCTTGCATTTTTGTTAACTGCACACACCCAATGTGCCTTATTAGCTCATAACTTATTGGTTATTATAATTTTTTTTTTCGGATTTCTCATTGTCTGATTACTATTGTAATTTGAAATTAACAAGTTTTATTTACTTATTTTAGTCTATTGTAAGCTAAAGCATTACGATAGTATATAGATGTATGATGTAATTGGATGCAAGGATCATAGATTAATCATTGCTCAAATTATATCAACTCTTGGATCCAAATTGTATTTGATCAACTATGACCTTGACCAATATATTAATCTTGCCATTATCATTCAAATCACAAGAGGTTGATTCTAGACCTTACAACTCTTGTAATCAATAACTACTAGAATCAATCACCATGAATCAATAAGTTGATGGTAATTAAACAGCAATCAATCACAATCAGAGAAGTGCTAACGAAAACCTTCACTGATGAGGGAATGGTTCATGAGATGTCATGTATTAGGTTTGTCCTATAGGGAAGACAGCATAATTACTAGGCTCCCTATGGAATCTTGATTGTACTGGTTTGATCGTGGGCCTTCGACCTAACTTTAGTGGCTTAGGTGTTTGCTCTGTGTACGTAAATAAAGTACAAATAGACCTATTGACGCAGGACGCCAGGCAAGGGTCTTTATTTCTCTTCTAAATTCAAGATTGCTTGTTGAGAGTAATTAGAATTATTACTCCCTCTGATTGGATAGATGGAGCTAATTAAAACAGCTATTACACGATAGATGACGTAAAAAATATCCAAATATAATTAAGATACTGAATTCTTTAAAAACTGTTCATATTAATTGCTAGATTAAATAAGACGTTTATTTACGGAAACCAATAGATTCATAGTAACTGGACCATTGATATAGAATAATTGCCCCTTTCTTTAATATCCTTTATCTAGTTATTTTCATCTTAGTATCCTAATCATCGCACAATGGTGAATTGTTCAATTAGAGGAAAGATTAATGATTGATTAATAGTTTCTTTGGATTGGTTGTTTGTAAAATCTTAACTCCAATCAACTGTGTTATAGAACATAATTATCATTCAAAATAACAATTTCTTACGTAATGTTAAATTTTTTGTTGGAACAACTTCTATTATTGAGATTGGCTATGACTAGGTGTAAGCATCCTGACAGCATTATCAGAAAATGCAGCCTGCGTTGTGAATTCGAATCAGTCATTTAGGTGTGAGTGAATGTATTCACTCACCTAATATTAAGAAATTGTAACAATCGGGTCAATCTTAACCAAAACAATGTAGGATAGCTCCCTCCTTACACTGCCTTGGTGTCATTTCCTGTATTGCTTTAGGCCAATTTCAAAGAATGTCTTAAGAAGTTGCCCTAACTGATTCAGCACACGGGTAGAGACAGGGGCGCTCCTGTGACCTATATTGGTTTAGAAGGAGAGAGAATGACAAATTAAGGGGCATCTTACCGTATCCCTTTGCATACACGGAAGACAGACATGCTAAGACATTTTTATTATTAAACATTTGAAATGACTTATTATATAGTTGCAGGATTACTACCTTAGATCGCCGTTTAGCAGCAACAGATTACAATAACTATTTTCCCAGGCTACGTATGTAATACTTACTGCTAATAATCATAAATGTTTATAGCTATATAGAGAAATACCTAAATTACTTAAATACTCCTGTTTTAGCCAATAGCATAACAGTACAGGTAGTTATGAACCTCAGAATAGATATTAGTTACATATATAACTAGAGGCAGAGTACCCTACCTGATTGTCCGAATAAATATGAATAATTAAACTAGCAATTGATGTTTTATTGTTTACGCCACTATCACTCAACCCTAATCCCACAGCATCATTATAGCAAAACCAAGGAGCCCACGTAGGAGGAATGGCTTATTTCCTGGTATGCCAAGGTCATATTTGAAGGGCGCTGGAGTCCTAACCTCTACTACTGCAACTGCTTTTTAAGAAAAATGTATTGCCTTTTTATCTTAATCCAAGCCTCTGGGCTAAATCTAGCACACTCAGAGGTGTAATTAAAATTGAAGGATGCCATTGCGTACATGTCAGCATGATCATCAACGACCTTCTTAGATGGTTGCCAATACCATCAATCTACGGCCAAATTGTTTTCTAATTTATAATAATATCAAAAAGGCATCGCCTTGGTTGAGAAACCCGAGCACTTAGACCATATTAAACCTAAACAAAACGCAAGTTATATGATGTGTCTAAATATGCACATTGGCAGTTGAAAGCAGAAACGCCTACAGCGCAGCAAAAACTAAAAATCGTGTAATAGGAAACTATTACAAACGGTAGAATACATCCACAAAAACAACATGATGATATTCTTATTTTTTACATGATATTGGGAAAGGTCCCATTGCCTTTCTAAATAAAAATAGAGACCAATTACATGATCTCACTAACTGTTATATATACAATTGTCTGGTGCTTCAGTTAAATGTGCGAGTATAGGACTCGACAATCGAGTAATGAACATATATGCGTATTGTATTACAATGGAAGTGCATGTCTCAACATAAAACGATGCCATCCATCGCAGGAATTTGTTTGGCATCAAGTAGGAATAATAAGAAGCCAGTGTAGTGTAAATTTACAAGAAAGAAAAAAAAACAAACTGCATTAAGAAAACTGAAGGGGTAGTAAATCCAAACCAGCATAAGCACGAAGGCATTAGCATTTACAAGAGCGTATAAGCATAACTGTAACTATAACAAGAGAGAGAAATGCAAAGAGAAACATACTAAGATATACATATAAAAAATACAACGCTAATTATAAAGGTGTAGACAACATTCGTGGACCAGGGTAGGTGCAAAGACTATTCCCTACATATTGCCCGGACAGGATTACTGTAGAGCCAGCAACTAAAACGGTTCCCTTTTAGGCTCCATTAGTGAAAATGATTGTGTGGGCGGCAATGGCTGGGACTTAGTTCGGCCCACCAAAGGTGTCTCCTGCGATGATCCCATCCCTTGCACCTGAGCAGCCGCCTGCTGTGTTTGGTGAGAGAGCTGGGCATGCATGTGCATGTTGATGGCATGGGTAGGGTCTATAGGGGTCATGGGCTGTTGCAGGGGGTGTGTCATAGTCAAGTACTGGTTAACAGTCCCAACGTTCAGTCCTATAGGGAGTGCTGTTGTCAGTCCCAAGTCTTGTCCTACTTGGCCCATCTGGCCTATGGTGGTACCCATCTGGGGCATTGTTCCAATAGGTGACATAGTAACCTGCTGTCGGAGCTGGTCAATAGTAGCCTGGCTAAGCTGAGGGATTTGATTAGCTGGTGTTATATGGTTAACCTGTTGGGTAAGCTGTTGGGAGTCGGCCATACGGTAGTCTTGCTGCTGGGCCATTTGATAATCCTGGACGATCTGATTGGCCTGCTGGGACACCGAAATCTGATTAACCTGAGCCATCTGATTGACCTGCTGGACTAGTTGATTAACCTGAGCTAATTGGTTAGCTTGGGCCAATTGATTGGCCTGATGCATCTGGTTTACCTGTTGAGCAATCTGACTGGCCTGAGCCTGACTAAGTTGATTGTCCTGGGCTATTTGGGTCACCTGGGCCACAGTGAGTTGGCTCTGCTGGGAAATATGTTGGGGGACCTGGGGAAGTGGAGTCAAAATAGGGGTCAAGCTGGGAGTCAGCCCAGAGGAGAGATTCTTAACCTGACTAATGGGACTGGTCTGCACAGCCTGATTCAATGCCCCATTCTGCCCCAATGCCCCGCTCGGTACCATTGCCCCGTTTTGTACCATTGCCCCACTCTGGGAGGGTCCAGGTTGGGCCTGGCCCAGTGTACCCATCTGGCTCCGGGGGGTGGCAGCCGGACCCATCATTGCTAAATGATCAGAGGAACTGTAACTCCGGAAGAATGACTGCTGGGTGGTAGGGGTATTGGGGCCTGCAGATCTAGGTAGCGGTATAGTGACCGGCATCCTTCGGGGCTGGAGGGCAGGGTGAAAATCCAAACTGGATGAATGAATTCCATCCATCACCATCCCAAATGGTGCCGTTCCCTGCAGAATAGGTGCCTGTTGAGCTTGTGAGGCCAGGGCTGTCTGTACTTGCTGTATTTGAGTGGCCTGGGTTTGGAGTTGTGGTGAGAAGTTAGCAGAACCTGGGGTCAGATTGGTTGAGCAGGTCTGCTGAAAGGGACCTGACCCATGTGTCTGTTGGGGTGTTTGGGCTGAAAACGTACTTGTATAGTCTGCAGTTAAAGGGTTAGAACCGGTACCACCGAATGCATTGGCAAATTCGGAAGCCAATGTGCTGTGTGGTTGCTGTGTGGTAAAGTAGCTATCCTGCCTATTGAAATTTGAGGGGGCAGTATTAGACAGTGTACCTGAAAACGGTGGCGTTGCAGACTTTTGAGGCTGGAGCTGGGAGAGCATGTTTGTGGGCTGTTCTGAAAACTGTACTTGGGCTGCTGCTGCTGCTGCTATCTGGTTTTGTATATTGGTAATGGGTGTCGGGGGTTGGGAGGCAAAGGTCTGTGGCACTGCAAGCTGAGGCTCTATTTTCGGAATAGAAGTCTGCCTTTGTAAAGAACTTTGAGGTGGCACTGGGGTCAACTGAGGCTGAAGGGAGGGGGGTGGGGAGGAGGTAGTGCCATACTGAGTATTGACAGCCAGCACCAGGTCCATGGCTTGCTGCATAGCATGACGGTCTTCCACTGGATTGGGGTGCGGGTTCTGTAGGCTCATTTCAATATCAGCCAATGTAGTACTAGGACTAAAACTACCCGCTTTCACCTGTCCCCCACTCTCTTTCATAATGTCTGGCGTAATATCTGGCATGGTTGCTCCAAGGCCCCCATGGGTCCCAGGGCCCGGCCCCTGGGCAGGGCCGCCATACACTTCAGACCCTTTGGTAGGGTGTGCAAGTAATGAGGGGTCAGGCATGTCACAGCCCATACTGCTGGAGCGAACTCGACTTGTATCATTACACCCGGGCAAAGGTCCAGTCTGGGCTACTCAGGGTATAGTGCGTGATATATATATGTTACTATTGTCACTGTCATTAATAGGGTTTATCTTATTGCTGGTACTATTGATGCTGTTATTAAAGTTGCTATAGCACATCGTACCAGATAGAGGAAAAGAAATATAGAGGTAATGATGGGAATGTCTGCGCAAAAAGAGAAAAGATGGCACGAATATGTCTACATGTGATTAACGGGTATGAGGAAAGAGGTTTGCAAGTAATACGGGCTGGAAAACTTGATGAATGCGCATTTATTTATGTATGCATGATAGTACGATAGTATGTATGAGCTCTATAATAGAAAAAAGAAAAAGAAAAGAAAGGAAATTTAATTCCATGCACTATAAGAAAAAACAATACTATACTGCACTGTAAGGCATATCAGATCTAACACAACAGCCTTTCAAACGCATATTATTTGCAATCATAGCAATAATCATAAATGTACGTCAATACAATACCCACTATAACCCCAGTAGGGACAAACATACATATACACATACATCAAAACATCACTTACATCCACTACTCTCACGTCTCGTTCGCTTCTTACCATCTGATGCAACGAGTTCCTCCGGGTGCTGTTTCTCCATATGACGTCTGTGTTGGAAAACGTTGCGGGATAAGGAGTTAATTAAACGGCTGCAAAATATTTTCCTATTACATTACCTAACAGTTACCTCAATATATATATATCCCCCTCCCATATCAGGGACACATACCTCTATCCGGTTGGAAGGCAGACGCACCCCTTTTTACGCCTGCCCATCTTTTTCTTTCAATTGTATACACGCCCATGATACCCACTACTAATTAATAACTTAATTCCTTTAAAACATCATATGTGATATTAAATTAGGTACAAGGGACACTTCTTATCAGACAAATTTTAAAACATAAACCGCAATAGAAACTAAAAGTAAACCCTTGAAATCACTACCAGCCAATAATCGAAAAGCAGCACGAATAAATTGTTTGCTAGTGAAGATATACCAATGATAAAAAAGTATTAAATAAATGAGCCATACACCAGTCATTATTAAAAATTAAAACCATAACCAATATACTTAACCCATAACCAATCAAAGAATAGATTCTATTAAAAGGGAGAGGCTTTCATACTAGGTCATTTCTACTAAGCCAATACCATGATCCCCCTATGCCCATGCCCCACATAATATACATAACCCCATAAAAGGCTAATCTGTTATATCACAGAATAATACTATCGCTCCACCAATCTTTGCACAGATCATGTCTACAACACCCCATTGGCTGTCTTTTTCTATTTCAAAGCACTAACGACTAGCCAAACATTAACAATAAAAATAAACATACAGTTAATCATTAATAGGCAGATAGACAAGGGTTTCATCCTAGCATAGGAGACCAATCATAGAAAGATATAATTAGTGCAGACACATAAGAGTGGGCCTGACTAAATGGTATCATTAGTGATTGCAAGGAGACAAATAACTGTGCATGTGGTCGTAGAGATGTTGTAGAGAAACAGGAATGCATATACGTAGGGTCGGTATGTGAGCATACATTTATGTATGTATGTATAAGCATCTAAAACCAAACCTCAACAGATACAGAAACCCATACCCACATATACACATATCTCTCTCTACAAATGGAAGAAAGGAAGAAAAGAAAGAGTGAGACAATAAAGATATACGAACTTAAGAGATCGAGGGTCACTGTATCGTTTATTACAAGCTGGCGTGGTACAAGCATGGGGTTTCTCTCCTCTATGCGTGGCCATATGACCTGATAGATGATCGTATCGTTTAAATCTTTTATTGCATTCAGGGCATTCGTGAGGACGAAGATCGGAGTGTACTGCCATGTGCTTGCTAAGACTGCTTTGATTAGCAAATATCTTCCCACACTCCATACACACATGCGTGTTACGATCGTTCCATTCTATCTGCTGGGGCAACGGCCCACTTCCGTTTACGTTCAAACCTATACTCATGTTCATGTTAATATTCATGTTCCTATCGGATGGTCCCACTGACCCCGAGGGGCATAAGGTCCCTGGTAATTGGAGAGTTGCAGCTGGCTGGGCCGGGGCAAGCAAATAATTGGCTGTTACAGCATCAGCCCCGTAGACTGTACCAATGATTGAGTCCATGAATGGCGTGATGCCACCGTCTAGTTACCGATTATACCCTATCTACTCCTTGTCCAATTGAATCCCTGATAGACCCAATATGACTGGCCCTTGTGTTCTTTATACCCACAGCCACCTCGTATGTCAGTATTGATTGGATGAGGAGAGAAAGTGATTGAAAAATAATAAAAAGGATGTATATGATTGGTTAGATGGGAAGGACGGAAGAGGAGAGAGGCCTAGGTTATGGAGGGAGAATGTAGTAGATTGAACGATATAGAAAGGTTATTGGGAGCGAGAGAGATCACTACCATAATTGGTAAATTAAAAATTAGGATCTAGGTGTATGTCAAGACATACATCTGTTAAGAGTAAAGAGTGTATAGTTATATACAGTTATATATGTATATTATATGCATATGTGTCTGTGTGATAGGGATGGTAGTATCAAATATATAGGTACATAAAACTTCGAAAGATAGTAAAATCTATACCACGTCAAGAAATGTTTTAACGTATAATCGAGTAGAAAAATGAATGAATGTACACACAAACACACACCAAGACAGAATAAATGTATGTGCATGAATGATAGGGGAAAATATAATCATTTACAACACATAACTAAAAACAGTAAACCATCGATCACACAATATACATATACCGTTCATAAATGTGAAAAATAAAAAATAAAAAGACATCACGATTGGCTTAGTGTAGTTCGAGTAAAAAGGCACTTAAGTATATGTATATATATAGAGAGAAATGTGATATAGGACTGTAAGGGTGTGGGTGGGTGGAATAGCAGTATGGTGAGTAGTAATAGAACGAGAAACAACAAAGGATAATGAGAGAAGGGAAGAACAAAACGTAAAAGGCGAAAAGAGTGGAATGGTGAGATAGATATAACAAAATATAGAATACGGATAGGGGGAAGGAAGGGGAAAGGAGAGAGAGGAAGAGAGAGAGGAAAAGGTAGAGGAAGAAACACAAAGCAACGTTAAAAACTTTAAAATAATAATACTAACAATAATAAATAAGAAGAAAGGTGTGCGCATGTGTCGCTGTGTTGGTAATATATATATATATAGTGCAAGGATGGGTTATTGTACATTATCCTACCTCTGTATATACCGAGGTGCTCCAAACCAAACAACCAAAGGTTAAATATAGCAAATAAATATGGAACAGAAGAGTGAAACTCTAGTCCATTCAGCTACAGTTGCGAATGTAGAAAAATAAAAAGACCAACACCGCTCCTAGTGTCAGGGTGCTGTGGGGAGAGAGGAGAGGGGAGAGGGTTGATATTGCATGTCCACAAAGAGACCAAGGCGTCGTAAATTTTAATTGTCTCAAAGAGTTACGTAAATTTGAAAACAATATTACTCTATACGTGATGTTCCTAACTCAAAGGCATAACTAGTGTATATATACACCCCTTTCTCTATATAACATGTAAAAAAAACTGGCCTCCGAAAGAAATTTTGACATTTTGTGTACGAAATAAAATTAATGGTAAAACAATAAATAAAACAATAAATAAAACAACAAATAAAACAATAAAAAGATAAGGTAACAGGAAGGAAATAAAACAACCAAAAGATAAGACCACATAAAGGAAAGGAACCAACTCAATGTTCTCGTAACAAATATAAAGAAAGAAAGAGCAGGGAGTAGCCTTGTTCCATACAATCAAAAACATAGTGAGGTATAGGGTTCAGGAACACACTTAAATGATAAATACTTTCCGCTAACCTTAATAAACGTGTATTCTAAAAACAATTAACAGTCGCCTCGTCCTTAAATTGCATAAAGCGGTCTAAGAGGAAACCCTTAAAATTAAATAAAATAACCACCAAAAACTACAATGAAAATGAAAAAAAAAAGGTACATGGAAATGACATACTGTCATCTACTCAGTCCCACCACAGCACAGTTCATGAATAACAATAAAACACAAAGCTAATGTCCCAAAGGCTGTCTGTATACCGTAGCACAATATGAAACCAATAAACGACCCATCTACTTTACCCTCCTCTTACCCTCCTCTTACCCTCCTCTCCAGCAGCGCCATTAGCAGAAAAAAACGAGAATAAGATCAGACCGTGATCAATTGGCCGGCAAGCTTAATACGGGCTGCCTAATGAATACTTTGGGGGTTGGTTGGTCTGTTCAGTTTATATACTGCGTGATTTATGCTTTTGCAACAGGTATATAATAAGAAATTCAATCTCATATTAGTAACTTTTTATTTTGGAATTTTTTCCACATTGATGATGCGCTTAAAATTAAAAAACTGGCTGTCACTTGAGCTGAGTCATCAGCACTATAATACTTCCCACTAATAATTGGCCGGCCTAAATAGAATGAATACTCGTCGCCGATCGTTGTTTCAAACCCTTCCCTGGCCTCAACCAATAAAAGGCCTCATACTAGAGCTTTTCTGCCCTAAAGAATTTTTTGATTCTAGTATCACTGCTTTTGCTTTATGGCAAATATGATCTATAGACCTAAACCCTTAACCCTGCCCTAGACTGCTTTGGTTTGGTGATGATCACACTAATCGTACAAATAGTGTATTTTTTCCTATTATGATTATAAGCAACAAAAGTGAGTTTGTTGTTGCGTTATTCATATTCTTATAATAAGATTCTGAAAAACATGTCGCTATAGTCATCCAAGCCGCCATGCTGTTATATTTTGAATAGAGCTCCAGTCCAATATCAATATGGTCTATATTTACGAGAACAATCTAGTTATAATATAACCAACGAAGGGAGAGAGTCGCTCACTCATATTTATTTGAAACCGTTTTTAGCTCAAGTGTTTTTTTTTTTTTTTGAAGTAAGTCGTAAATATTAAGTATGCGACGCTAAAACACTTTAGAAAGGGAAATCAGGCGAAAAGATGACTAACTATTTGGTTGTCTCATCTTCAACAGTTTATTATTCTATTTTATATTATGCAATAAGCTATTTATAGCTAAATGTAATACCTTTTGAATTTGACGTATATTATTTACCTTTTATATGGCAGAGTTGATATTTCTAATCCATAGCTCCTTGAGTCAGACGGTGTAATTTCTAAAGAGGGTTCGCCAGACAAGTACGCAGACCACATGGGCCGTTATATTCTCCAGGAGTGTTCAGATCGAATTTCATTATTGAACCAATTGAATATAATTACTTCGTATGATACTGATAAAGAGTTGGAATTGTCCCACCTATTATTAATAAAATCCAGTAATAACACAGTCACGTTTCAAAACCGGCGGGTTATTTATTACCCGTTACCCTTATCGGAAAATAGTGACGCCATTGAACCTAATACTCCGTGATATCAAGAATGCAGTGACGTCATCTTATCGTATCTACTATAGATCGGTTGTCGCCATCTTAAGTAAAAATTTATGTAGTGCGTATTACAGTATACATCTATATATTTTCAGTATGCATATATTAGTAGTATGTATTGTTGAAATCGTTATTTTTTAGCGTTCATAGCGATTTCAAGATAATCTGATTATTTGCTACGATTTCCGATTAACGTCGTGCGATCTCGTGATCTTCAAGGTCCCTACGATTCCACAGTGCCAAGGGCAACAGGAACTAGGACTTGCATGGTAACTGAGTATAGATTGCATTGGGGTTTTTACCTATAAACATATACTATTATAACGTGCACGTTTCTACATTCAAAAAAGTTAATAGGTAGGGGCATTGATTTAATAACTTCATTAGAAATATTTTTATTGGTAGCAACATCGTGCTTTTAGCGTGACATGATACTTTCGATGAACATGTACCCGAATCGATTAGGAATACATTATTACAGGTAATACGTATAATCTTTCCAGATACGCGATTAAAGCCCATGGCTTTTCAGTCTGTAAATGTATAAAAGAAAGATAGATGTGCTAGCATTATTCACGGTTCTAAACATGTAAATTATTAGATTTGAAATTTGAAATCAATGAACTAAGCTATCAGCGAGCACCTGATTCAATTAAACTATTCGGTCAATTAAACTATGCCTAAGGAATTTAAACAAAAACAACTAAGAATCCTAAGAAACGTCCATCCGGGCAGAACGAATATTCCAAGTGTGACTGACCGGAATCGTCAACAAGGACAGAGTTCCACTTTCTGTCTGCTCTACAGAAAATATACATAAGAGGACTCACACATATCTGGACATCAATGTCAAACTATCATAGACTACCAAACTAAGACAACGAACTTAGAGACAGGCGAGAAGATCTAAACCTCGGATGTGGAATTAGTATTCTGTTAAGAATAATAAGCAGAGGCAGGAGCGTTCCCGTGACCGATATTTATTTAGAAGGAGATGGCATACCGAATTAAGGGGTGTTTAAACATGTCCTTTGCGTACATGAAGTACATATATGCTAATAAATATCTTTATTATTAAACAAATCAGAAGGACTTGTTTTGGACAGGATACAGTGACGTCTGAAATGGCTTACTATGCAGTCGCGGGACCTCGGTTCAATTTTGATTGATCGTCTGACATTGGTATTGAACCACAGTAAATTGCGGCAACTATTTTTCCAGACTATATGTATAATTATAATTGTTAATATTACTAGGTGACTATAGCTACATAAAAATAAAGAAATACCCCAAAATCAATTAAATACCTTTGTTTTAATATTTTCCTTTGGCTTAGGGCGGACCATTTTACCTAAGGCATAAAAATATAAAGCAGGATTATGAAAAGAAACTTAACGCGGCGACTACTTAACTGTAGACTTAGCTCCCTAAATGAACTAGGTAATGCTTGTTGAAATTCATAAGTAACTGTGGCATGGCACACAAAGTGGAAAAAAACACAGAAGGCTGTTGACGAAACTGTATTTTAAATGCTCCAGCTGGGTCTGGCTCCGACTTAGGCTCTGGCTCCTTCTCTGGCTCAGGCTTGGACTCAGGCTCTGGCTTGGGCTCTGGCTCAGGCTCTGCTGTAGGCTCTGGCATCTGGCGGCTGGCGGCTGGTCGGTTAAGTGATAAGTGTTGCCCAGCTGTTCCGTACATTCCCTTGGTGTGACTTTGAAACTGAAAATATTGATAGTTTATGTAGCTTTTGTGGGGTCTTACGGGAGGTTTACTGAAAGCACGTTTACTTAATATTTGCTGGGATACATTATAGAAGGCCAGGTTGATTTTTAGAAGCCACTGCATTGGATTAAATACTTGACTTGTTAATTATTACAAGTACAAAAGAAAACTAGCTTAGCTAGCATTCTTTATGATTCTAGACACATGGTTAGAAATAACCAAGAAATATCAATAAACCAACTAATCAGCCAGCACCTGACCAGAGCGTAAAAATTATTACTCAAAGTAGATCAATCCAATTAACTTTGCCTAAAGAATCGCAGAAGGATCAACATTGAGGTACATCCTTTGAAATCAAACCTATGTCCCAGAACAAATTAATATTGTTTATTTGGACAGGGCATCCCTTTCTGTAGATTCCAACCTTATTAAAATACACTTTACATTCTTAGCACCAAATAAAACTACAATTATTGACTATCACACTCAAGTTCTCGATCCAGTAACAGGATAAATTTAGACCTCAGACAAAAACTTGATCCTCAACTATGTTTTACCATCTAATCGGAGAAGACCATTCCAAATCGTAATAGACCTTGGCCGTTTTCCATTGTGGTTTTGGAGTCTCAGTATTCCTATTCACATGTATCTTGACAACTTTCTCTTATAGATGGTTGTGACTGTTACAGTAGCAATAGTAAGTCTTATAAACTTTAATTGAGTTTATGCCTAGTTATTAAATTATACTCCCAAGTATCATCTTCAACTACGTAAATAACTTCTTTTTTTTTTTTTTTTTGTAAAACCGGTCATTTCTACACTGTAGAAAGAATTTCTATTGGTAATTATGCATAGATACCTACAATCAAATTAAAAAAATCCTATTTTGAGTGCTTGGTAAGACCTGTAGCATTAATTTAATAAATCACGGCGGCCTTACGTCTACCAATAAGTGTACATCTATAAATATACATATCTGAAAATAAAAAAGCTTAAGTTCTGGCCTTTTGTTTAGCACATGAACATGCGATTATTTCTTTACTTGATAAGCGTCTACAAGATAAGCGGTTACCTGTAGTAAGAAAAGAGTATTCACGATTCTTGTATTGGTTGGAACATACTATGTGTCTAGAATGATGAACGCGAGTGCGTTGATAAGTGTAAAAATAGTTATGAATGATATTGCATTGGAAATCTCCATGACAAATACATAATAAAAACAATACATACTTTGAAATATCTTTAAGAGATGCACAAGAAATACAGAAGAAATTTATGTGCAACTCAATAATTAACTACTTGAAATGGTCCTTGTGTTACTGTGGTACAGGGAACCAATCGCACCTGTTAATCCGAATGCTGAGACCTGATAAGATTATTGAATTATAATAAAAACGCCTTGAATGCTGAATTTTATAAAGACCTATTAGCCCCCAAAAGGCAACTAATATAGTAAAAAAAATAATAATAAAAAATAAAAAAGTTTCTTTCAGACAGTCACTCCAAACAACGGGAATTCATAAATGAACAGCAAAAGCTGGATTTACGTGCGTGAATATATAGGCCCCTTAAAATGGCTCTTGGAATGACCATGTAATCTTCACTAATGATATTGGAGGTTTGTGACGACTATGGCTCTGCACTTAATTTATCTATATCCATAATTGGAAATTAATTTTCATTATATCATTAAGATTCAAATCCAAATTCAAATATTGAATGGGCCCTGGAAGAGACCAATCACACCTGATAATGATAATGTTGATATGATGGTATCTTGATATTTTAGATATGATGGTTATCTTGACATTTTAAGTATTCTAGTCATAGTACCAGTGATAATAATCACCACCATCTATGACAAAGAGCAATATGTCTAGAAGGGTTAAACATCCATTTTAATAATGGGGTTTTCTCCAACCTAATAAATATAATCGCTTCCAGCTAACAACCGTTAAATTTCCTCACAAATTAGTAACTTTATTTTCAGTAACCACTTCAAGGATGTAACACGCACGAAGACTAAAACCAATCAAAAGACAAGAGCCATGCAACAAAACTATTGGCACTGCTAGGAAAGGAATAACAGTTGCCACGCCCAAACCTAGATGTAAATTGCTGGTTGCTAATAAACAGGATCCCACAAAAAAGTCTACGCCTTTATTAAAATCTTCTAGCCAATTCAAGCTGACCATAAAAACAAAATTGCTTTCTACACTAAAGTCTACTATTGAAGCGAGATCCAAAGTGCACGAAAGAAACCTGCCCAAGTCTGAGTCTTCACAGCCAAAAGGCTCAAAAAATAAGCGAATAGAAAAAGTGGCAGATTATGTATTTATAAGTATGATTATCAGAAGTGATAACTAAAGGACTTCTTGATCTTACCAGAAATAGATTTGCTTACTTACCTTATAAATTGGAATGAGCATTGGACATTTAAACATAAAACTAATCTTGAATTATTCTATCCAACTGAGTCCTAGATTTAAATTATCCTAATTAAGATTATCACGTACTAAAACTGGATTTGGATAACGGCTAATCGGACTAATGGATAGCAATGTGATAAGTGAAGAGTTGAGAAACCCCAAAAATATATTCAAGCCTACAAAGGAAAAGATTAAAGTGCAGGATGATTAAGATAAATATTCATCCACTATCAGTAGTGTCTTACATAATCCAACAATAAAACCCAAAAATCATTTTAGAGACAATACTTTAATGACATATGTTCATGTTTATGCAGATCATTCTCTTAATAATTCTGCTATAATGGCAATACCTCCAACATGTTAGTGAAGTGTAGGACATTGGCATTAACATTAAATTCGGGTTTTAAAACCGTACACAGGGAATTTTTTAAAATTTGATGACATAATTGTAATGCTATGGGAGTCTGACCATATTATATGTATGTACATACATGGTAGATTGTAGTACCTTATATCATGTCCTAGCTATAAATATGGTTTATCTCAAACCCAGTTTATTGAGAAAGAATACCAACTGTATCCACAATGGCCTATAATGTAATCATTATGTAAAGAAATGGTTTCCAGAGCTGGAAAGGCTTGGCTGTCGTCCAGCTTTCAAAGCGGGATCACATCTCTAGAATAACCACGTTTGTGTACTCCGTAATTGATTTTAAACCAATTGCCGCTTGAATAAGTTAATGAAAGACTGAGTTATCTATTATACGATATTACAGGGTTTCCCGAGCATTAACAACATTTAAAATATGAAAAGAATAAACAAATTTGAACATCGAACATCAGTTCTTAAAAAATTTAATATTGATTTTTATATATAGCAATTTTCCTTTAAAATTTATTTGGTTTCTATTACAAGATCGTTAACCACATGAATAAATAGGTTCAATCGTAACCCAGATAATAATGATAGTGACTCCAAATCAGTTAGTTTACATAATGATTTATTTGCATAATATTCTTTCAACCTAATGGATTGATTTGTCACCACATAATATTTAAGTATTACACCACTGAGGCAGCCAACTAAAGAACCATTCTAAAAAGAAGATAAATATAAATGTAAACCACAATAACTAATAAAGGCCCCCTAGCCAGTCACACACCTGGTCTACTGACAAAATTATGAAGTTCTTGTAATATACATAAAAATTTGCATATAACAATCACATCATTATTGTAATGTCTAGCCTACCGTTAGTACTCATACAGTAATCAGTGTTCAGATCTCTCACTCATTCAAAAGTCAGAAGACTGTATACTAACATTAAATAATGGCAATAGTTATTACCTACACTATAATATAGCACTTCTTACTGATTGTACGCATTGTGCCATAAGCACTCTCACACCTCAATGAACCAAAGTAGAAATTTCTTTTTTAGTAATAGCTGGATATACCTGTAATAAACATCTAGAGATAGAGCTAGCATATACGCCTTTCTCTACACTGCCTTCTATCCATTGCACACTTTCATCTTTCGAACGTTTTCTGACAAGAACCTGCCAATATTCTGAGTTTTATTAATTATCCAGGATTTTCATTGCTCAATATACCTACCATGATGGATATAGATCAACTACAGTTTGATTTTAAGTCCTAACCACAAAATATTCCTCTACCAGTCATCCACTTTTAAAATAGTTCATTTCCAAGCCAAGATACATGCTAATTCTAAACAGTATGAAGATATGGTAATGCAAATGTAACAATAACAACTGCAATATCCGAAAGCAATGTTGCATCTGCAACAGATGATAACTCATATCTTGCATCAACTGGCTGCTCAGGGGAGTCAGTCATCTATGATACCTCCTCAACCAGTTTCACAATTTCCACTACTTGTACAACCTGTTATACCCTCCCCTGTGCTCAATCTAACCTTTCTGATGGGGTCTTGTTTGGGGATTTCTTGTGAAATCAGAAGCACTCATCCCTGGTTTCTACCCCCATCAAACTAAACCCACACGTACCAACGTATTGCCATCAGTACCACCTTACATAATATCACATCCCTCTCAATCTAGATTCACTTCATCACCATATGCTCACACATCTTCAGTTAACATGGGCACTCAGCTTCACAACAATTTTATTAGGTGTTCATTGTTGATTGATCCTACAAATATCTTTTAGCAATTAACAATCAGCACATATCCTTGTTACCAGTGAAACAAAAACCTTTATGTTTTCAACACATATGAGGGATATAACACATAATATCATAATGCGTCAACTTTTGAGGAATGTTAATATATTCAGGTTAGTGGTACTCACTGTCTTGAGGAATGTCTGGCATGTTGTTATCTCAATCAATCATCTTGTTAGTACACCAAAACTTGAATATGCTGCTCAAGAGTATGCTAACCATTAAGAATTCATATAAAACAAAATTGCAAAGCTGGCTAAGATTTTCAGCATAACCTTAGCTAATATTAGTACAGGATGGCATGACTTTTTTTTCAACATCAAGTTAAAAAGAGGCAAGCTAGCTTCTGCCTTTATGGCACACTATAAAGCTACTACCACCAAATTACATAGCACCATTCATCAATTACATGATTGTTCAATTTCAACTGCCACTCCTTGAATTATTTGCAACTTACCAAGGTATGAGGGCATGGTTACATGTTTTGGGGCCAAACATAAAGATTTACCTTTATGGCAAACAATTTTTCATGCCGTTGAGTCCTACAAACATAAGTAGGGTTTTCAAACATCCTATTTAATCATTTCTATTCCATACAAACAACATCACTTGTATAGCAATTCTTTCAACAATAGCTCATGAAAAACCAGCCACAAGTCAAACATTACTATTTACAAAATGGATGGGACATCAAACAGTCACAAACATTCTAAACTCCAACTCTAATTTCATTGTGATTATCATCCTGAGAAGTACATTCATTACAACACAATGGATTGCACTCAATATTAAGGCAATCCAAATTTTGGGAAAACTAGGGTGGAGTTACAACAAATAAAACCACAATCCCAGGCCAATGTAAGCATTATTCACCTTCACAATTGCTCCATTTGAGATTCCATCATTTTACTTGCATATATAGGTTCAGTCACTACAGTATTGGGTTTTTCAAAGGGTAGCTTCATGATAGACTCTGTCACCAGCATGTACATTTTCTCCACACTGGCAGTATTTACAGAGAGCACTCCCATAAATATTCCCATTATGATGGGTGATAGTAACCAGACCATGGTAGTACTAACAGGGACTATACAATTGAGGTCGCACCTAACTGTGCAAATTATTGCATTAAAGCCAGTGCGCTATGTATCATCTGCTTCTACCAATTGTTTTTTTATTTATGCTCTCTGTGGTCTAAATGTTGTCACCACGTTTCCGGCCAATCAAGCAATGATTGCACTTGCCAGCCACACCATTCTTATTGGTCACCCTTACAACAAGGATCTCTATCTTTTCAATGCTAACATTTTTCTTCCTTACACTCCTTCCTGTTGCCCAGTTTTGATAGTGGAACCAGATCTTAACATTGCTAAGACTACCTGCATGTCTACATGGGCTACCAATTATAATCTTTTAGCTGCCAGTGTTCTACCATATGCCTTGTGGTACAATCACCTGATGCACCCATCCTATGCTTATCTCTTGCAAGCTATTCTACATTTCAATTAGCCCTTGCCATCAATGAATGCCTCACCATGTAATTACTGTGCCATCTCCAACATCACCAGAGTTCAATTCAAATCCAGAACTATTCACTCATTCCACCCATTGGAAAGAATTTAAAGTGTTGTTGTTGGCCTGCTTACGAAATTGAAAGACAATTTCTGTTGGATGGTTACATTTATTGATGATTTCACATAATTCAAAACTGCATTTGGAATGACTCACAAAAGCAAAGTTCCTAAATGCTTTAGAATCTTCATAGCTGCAACAGAATCCTGCACTTGCCTTTCGAAATGCAAAATTACCAATTTATTCACAGATCAAGGATGAGAATATTACAACAGAGCTTTTTGAACTTATCTTTATGAGGAGGGAATTACCCACCTTACTACTCTGCCTTATGCAGCATTGAGCAATAGCCTAAGTGATAGAATGAATTGTCAGCTTCTGCAAATACCCCATACAGCCTTAAGTCAAGCCAACATGTCCTCCCATTTCTGGAGATATGCTTTCCACATGGCAGTATACACACACAATGTAAGCCCCACATCAGCCATCTCCAACAATACCATACTATATAAACTCTGGTACAAAACTTGGCCACCTATTGAATGAATATGGACCTTTGGGTGTAAGGTCTACTATAGACTGGACAACATTGTCATCAAAGAAATATTTTCTCCTAGAGGATGGCTTAGAGTATTAAGTGGCTATGATATTTTAAAACTAGGCTGGATAGTGATGAATTGGGCTACCCATAATGTCACAACTCAAAGAAGCATCATATTCTTTGAAGGTCAGTTACTTTACTCCAAGGAACAATGTATTCCATCAACTCCAGATCTGTTTCAAATTACATGGGTATCAACAAATGAAGTTACCACAAAAGGGGAGCTAATTTCACATTCACCATTACCTTTAGAATATGGGAGAGATGATCCCTACACTGATGCATCAGTGTTGTCCTCTTCTTCTGATGCCAATTTACAGCCTTATGCAGGCCCCACAAACCTCCTTAAGCCAGTAGGAAAGAATGTAGCAGATTCATCTGAGGATAACAGTGATAATGACGTGTCTATGAGACAACAAGTCATTAATCAACATGTACAGGAGTGATTAAGATACGAACTCCTGATGACAAAAGGAGGAGTTACATACACAACTCACACTTTATTTTGGGACCTGGCCTTCATAGCAGCAACAACAGCACTGGTAAAAACACCCTAATCAGAACTGCCAGAATTTTAGATCCCTAAAAAATGAAACATGCAATAGATCTACATGATGGAAACAGAAATAACCACCCTTAATGAGTATGCTACTTGAACTTCAGTTAAACAGTCACCTGTAAAAACTACTCTTCTGCACAATCTATGGGTGTTTTTTCATTGAAAGTAAGATGACAAAGGACGAGTAATTGCACACAAGGCATGTCTAGTAGCACAAAGATATTAAGAAAAGAAAAATATGGATTATCATGATAGTTCAAGTTCAGTATGCTCATTTATAACACCTTTACTCTTGTTAAGCATAGCAAGAGCACGAGGATATAATCTAATACAACTAAATATTAAGGCAACATATTTGCATAGCTATTGGGAAACACCAATGTACCCAGAGTAACCGCCAATGTTTATAAAGCCAGATAAATGAGGATATGTTAGCAAGCTGAGCCAAAGCCTCTATGAGCTTCATGCCCCTGGATTACTGTGGAACAGAAGGCTAAATGGTTTTCTATGATAAATACATTTTCATCTTTTGGTAATGGATCCCTGTCTACACAAGTCACATGGAAAAACAATATTCATGTGCATTTGCATCTACATTGATGATATACTCATTTTCTCATATAATGTTAAGGATCATGAGTGGTTCATAAGCATCATTTTGAAAACCCATACCACCAACTCTACAGAATTCCCATGTGTTTTTTCTTGGGTACACAATTAGTAAGAGTCTGGGAGGATAAATTTTACTATCCTAATGGGGATATATCAATGAATTAGTTAAAAGTTATTAACAACACAATGGATGGTTAACACACACACCTCTTCTTGCTGAGCACATTCAATATGCAAGCAATGAAAATGCAAGTCACAAACCTTGTGATTCAGTTAAATATTCTTTACTAATTGGATGCCTAATCTGGACTAGTAAATCTAGTAGACTAGATATCATTTTTAATGTGGCTTTCCTCACCAGGTACTCTGCCAAGCCTAATATGGAACACTATGAAATATTGTGCATTTCCTGAGGTACTTAAATACCTACCCATCAGAAACAATAGTGTACAAGCCTGAACCCATTCACTTTATAGTTTATTCTGATGGATGCAGATTTTTCAAAAAAAAAAGGACACAGCAATACCAACTGCACCAGTGACTACTCTATATTTCTGGCCAAAGGATTGCTGGATTGGAACTCTCGGAAGCAAGATGATTTGTGCTCTCTCGTCAACAAAGAATAAATTTGTCAGTATGGCTGCAACAACCCAACAAATAGTATCATTGAAGCATCTTTGAATGGACTGGGGTTTTTCACTGGGAGAGTACCATTGTGTGAAGACCACACAAACACAGTAAGACTGTGCAGCAACATATATGTTTCCAAAAATACACATCATATTACCATTCATTTCCATTAAAAGAGAAAAGCAGTGAATAATAATAAGATTGAAGTCAGAAGTGTCTCATCCACAGACCAAGCTACAGCATGGGACTCTTGGATACGTAGGTAAAAGGGTCACCTGTGGGTAGAGATAATTATGTATGTATGTGCAAATGGATTTAGACATAAATATTTTCATTTTAAAGTGCATTTGTGGAGGTATACAATTGAGTGAATATATAGTAGTAGATAGATACTTGGGCTAGGTGTACATGTGTATATAGAGAAGAAACGTAAGGTTAATAAGGCAATAAATGTATATTTTCTTTTTCGCTTTTACTATCTTGTTTACATATACTT
>NAOQ01000161.1:43580-68071 GCA_002751075.1 Ichthyophonus hoferi | reverse complement strand
GATAAATATACCGTCATATATACAAGTGAATATTGTGTATTTGTTTAAAACTATATATCAAGGCGTCATTATTGATTATCCACAGATGCACTCTATTGCACAAACTATGTGGTTTAACAATCTACACTCTATTCGTCCTCCTCTTCATCAGAGTTAAGTGCAGTGTAGAAGGCTAGGGACACCTTTTCAGCCAACAGACGTCTTTGTGAATCTGGCAGCTGTTTTGCTCGTGCTGTAAAATATCATTAGAATTAGTATGCTCCCCATTATTTTATTTCAAGCTTAAGCAGAACCAAACGTGCAAGTAATATGGAATAGTATCTCATGCAATCGGTTTCCATTATATGAAGTAGGGCATAAAGTAATCCAATTGGAATATTATATTAAAATCTGAATTAACATGCATGTAAGAATATCACATGCTCTCAATAGTGTCTAAAATTCAACTGATTCGAACAGTTCCTAGATAGAAAACGAACTATCATTTCCTGTATAGTAAGATATTATAATATATTACTGGCAGGGAAAATCAGAACATTATTTACACATTGATCATTGAGTGATATAATAACTATTATATAGGGAATGCAATCTGTTGGAACCAAAATGTTCATTGCACTTTTGCAGGTCATCCTTTTATTTATTGTTATCATTTTTTGGTTCATTACTATTGGTTCGGAGCATGGTGCTACAAGGTAGATAATCCAATCAACTCAGCGAACAACTTACGCTAATCGAAATACAATCCGTACAGTGATCTAATCGACTATCTTTTATTCTTATAAGGACCTAGGTATAGGATATCGCAACTCAACAAGTATCATATATTTATGCAGGAAACAAATATATGGTAAAGCATTTTAACAAATGCATGTGTGGTTGTAAAGAAAATATCTTGGTGAACAGGAGTAAATAGGATATGATGATGGCAATATAGAGGAAATGAAAGAGAACAAGAATAATATGGTATAACACTTACCCTGCAGGGAAGCAAGATTAACAAACATACGATCAAGATCTTCCATTTCAGCATCCTCCTCGAGCTTCATCTTACTAGGGTCAAATAGGTCTCCATTTACTAAGCGTTGCTCCGCAGGAGTAAGAAATGCTTCTGTATGGTCGATAATCAGTGTGGGAATTCTAGTGGTAGGATATAGAAGGATAAAGACACGTAAAGATAAGTATTAATATAGCAGGACGAATATGCACTTGCGTGAATGTATTCACATATATATGTAAATACAGGGAAACGCAGATGTTTCGACATATATGTTTTAGACCTGAACTTATTTACATATGCATACATAAGGAAAAATATGGGAGAGAGAGGCCAACATGCGAGCTGCCGGTGAAATTATACTCACTAATAGGGTGAGGTAGAAAGACAACAATTACTAGTACAAATAAAGACAGAAAGAGATAGAGATAGAGAAAACTTGAGAGTCACCTACTAAGTGCTATTTCGTCCGGGTCATCAGAGCGATACTCTCTAGGTACATCCTCCTCCTTCTCTGATTCTGACGGTTAGTAGGTTATGTTAGTTTCATCAGGCACCTGTACGATAATGTAGATGTGTATGTATGTAGGTAGGTTATATATGTATGTATGTATATATGTAAATATATGTCTGTATGTGTATATGTATATATATATATATATATATGTATTCATGTATATATGTATGTATATAGGTATGTATGTGTATATGTATGTATATAGGTATGTATGTGTATATGTAAATATATATGTATACAATGAGGAGAGGGTGAGAGGGAACAACATACGAGGTGAAATGTGATCTTTATCTCCCTGAGTGTGCTGTTCCACAGGGACCTTGGCAGGCTCTAATTGTACATGAGATAATGTTTATAGAGATATGGTGGTTAATTGAATATGTATATATAAGCATACAAAATATTGATTCATAGCCTATATTAAGGAAAACAAAATAACTGGTAAATAAGCGGATTACTTTAATTAAGATAATTATATACATAATGACATAATCACATTATATTATTACCATGTTAGGTTCTTGTGCAGGCTAATTTTAAAGTCATGATGCCTTTATATATAATATATATAGGGTATATAATAGGGTATATAGTAGAATATATAGTAAGATATACAATACAGATACAATAAAAATATAAGAGAGATACATAGATAGGGCGGTGACTGTAGTACAAATGAGATGGTGGGATAAAATTATATCTGAAGTTAGATTGGTTGTATATAATTTAATTATATATGTGTGAATGCAAGACTCATTAGCATATATATAATAGGATATATATATATATATATATATATACATCTATATTGCAGGTAGAATAACAATAAAAGAAAAAATTCTATAAAAAAATTATAGAAAAGGGTTTAGTCAAATGAGAAATAAATAGAAGAGAGAAGGGTTAACACAGTGAGTATTGACAATAGTTAGATGAGGATGTATTAGAAGATACCAATGAAATTACTCGTAATAAGAATGAGTAAAATATGGGGTAGGAAAGGGATAGATAGGTATTGAGACAGTGTGTACATGTACGTAGACAGGAAGGCATGAGGGGATATGACAATGGAGATAGAGCTATGAAAGGTAGTACGTAAAGTGAAGAGAATATGACATCATTAGTGAGAAAACTATCACATTGAAAGAGAGAGAGACTCCACGAGATAGCAGGCCAATATAATGGACAAATAGATGAATGACAATATATATATATAAGGCGAGGGAAAAAGAATAAAACAAAAACAAAAAAAAGAACAAAAAAAGGGAATCAAGAGTATGAAACAAACAAAAATACATACACACATGCATAGACAATCACGACCAACCTTCGGGTAGTTCAAGAGAATTAACACCATCTCCCTTAGCCTCCTTCCCTTCCTCTTCCTCTCCTTTATCTTCATCCTCATCATTGAGGGGCTTACAATAAGACACGGTTGGACAAGATCCCTTCATTTCTAGCCCTTTCCACATGTTGGCATGCAGGGCGTCTAGTATCCTGTCTATACCTTGTGCTTCATTCTCCAATGTGCCTGCCCCTGTAGCCATAGTACGTGTACTTTAGTATATAAATTCCACTAATTGATATAGATATAAGCAATATTATAAATGAATTAATGGATTATTTCACAAACATACATAATATCAATAATACTATAAAGGTGAGTAGAAAGCAATAAGTACATTCTTGAACATTAAGAACATTGCATCTAGCATTGCAGCGGTCTTTATAGGCAGAACAATGGTTCCGTAGTATGTATGGACGTAGATTTTGTCCAGCTTGGTTATGTTACAATAGACATTACTACATCTATTACGGCCCTTATTGGTACTCATTATAGTTGGTTATTTCTACATGCTGATATAAAAGATATCAGCCACTCCTTTTTGAGTATTAAAATCTATCTGAAAGTGATGCATTAGTGGCATTACACACATGACATGTGGTATGACTGGTAGGGTATTATATCAATCTTGCTCATTTAGTGCACATAACCCCAATCATTTCGGTTGGTATTTTTAATACAAACAGAGATACAATAATTATTGTTTCTGTTGATTGTATGTTATTGTATATTAATGATACAGACAGGCTGCCTTGTCGTATTATATCCTAGTATCATTGTTGGTGCGATATATATATTATGTTAGAAAAAGGAATACCTATTTAATCCAGATGTTTCTTCATGTGGCTATAATCATTTAATATTACTAAAAAAATACTAAACAAATACTATACAAATACTATTGCATATATGACTTGTTTTAAGAACAATAAAATGTCTTAGTTTAATAGTACTCCGTGTATGCAAGGGTACACGTTAAAACACCCCTTCGGCATTCCCTCAATTATAATTAGATATAGGTCACAGGGACTGATCATATCTACCTATCTACCTATCTATCTATTATACATACTACCCTACATATTATATTACCTCTTTAACTTATTTCCGATACATTATTCCAATGAAAACACTAAAAGATAATTGCAATAGACACTAGTTGACCCAAGACTAAGTATATGCCCCATAAAGATTATTCTGGCGTGCTTCACATGCATACATATAGAGTATTCTAGTATGTGGTAAGATCAATTGTGGTATATATTATATTAGTTATGTATTACTACAAATAGGCATATATCATGTCATATAGAGTATTCTAGTATGTGGTAAGATTAATTATGGTATTCGGTAATTTGTAGTGGGTAAGCACAATCCTTATGTGTGACCATATTGGTTAAGCATGAATTCAATTACAGAAGAGAAAAGCATAAGAACATGGGGTGTGGATGTATCTATGCAGGAAGGAGGGAAAGAGGTATATATGGTGTCTGTACATATCTGTTGTTCTCTCTCTTTCTATACTATCTAACAAGCTTGCAGCATATCTATATATGATTCATACACGCACACATACCCGCAGACCCTTTCTTCCACTGGTATACATTCACGTGCTCAAAGCCATTCTTGATACACCAATCTTGGATCTCTGGATCGTCATGCTATGAAATTAATAAGATATTGTGTTAGCATATGAATGTACGTGAGTTTTCTAATACATATATGTATGACTATATATAGATATGCATGTATATATGTATAACTACATATGCCTAAGTATATATAAAGTAAAATGAATGCATACATAGCTGTATGCAGGTATACTAGTGTGCATTTTCCCCCTATGGATCCTCAGGCCCACCTATATGACATCACATACAAACATACAACCAATCACTATCATGAAATCTAAATTAGTCTCTGAATTTTCATACCACAACCTACCAAATCATGGTCAGGAATGACGTCATCAGGGTGTTTGGCTACGCATAGCAGCACCTCCGGGTCATGTGACTCAATTTCATCATGCCATTGGTGTAGACCGCTCAAATTCTCTCCCTACACAACCAGTATTTAGTGGTTTTCAACAACCCTTTTATGGTTTTATCCTATAGGTTAACTTTGAACCAATAAAAACACATAAAAATTTAACATTACAGGATAGATGTTGGTGATTGGTTAGTTGGAGTGACTATAGAGCCAATAAATTCTAGACGTATGGTATTAACCAATTGTACAATAGATAGATTTTACAGATCGTGACTCTGTCCCTCTAGTGGATTCTCTATCCCCATCTCTAATCTGTAGTATAGTATATAGTATAGTATACAATCTATACAATATATTTCCTACCCGGCCTCACGGTGCTGATTGAAAGTCAGAATATTCATTAAAGGTGGGTAAGAACAGGTCAATGTTCAAATTCAGAAATATCATATGGCATCTGCCTAGGTACCTTATAAATCCATCCCTAAAATAGCAAGTTTGTTCGGGAGAGACAGAGGAGTGGGGTGGAATGCATATTGAAAAAGGAGAAAAAAGAAATAACGAAAAGGAATAGCGAGATAAAACAAGAGTACAGACACAGATCAATAATCATACAATACATAGTACATAATATATAAGATCATATAAATATATCTCTCTCTTACATACACAAGGTAGACTACCTTTGATGGATGGTACAGGTACACTACCCCATCTATTCTCTCCCACAATGTCTCCTCAATTGTCGCAGGACTGTCGGCCAACACCAGGGCCACCGTGACTGTATAGTACTATATGGCCTATTAGACTCTATAGCATTGTATGGCTTGTTAGAAAGCCTCAAGGTACTCTACCCAACTCTCGAAAGCAAAAACAAGTGGACCGTAGCATCTTTTTAAAAAGATTTTCATAATCTATTGGTTTCAGTCAATTAGAATGATCACTAATATTTATAAGTTAGTTTATAAATATAGTGAAGAAAGCACCCTAATGTACAGTACAGTTTCTTTTTCCTTTTTTTTCTTATTCTTTTGCTCACTTTTTACTTTTTGCAGAGAAAACAATATTTGTGTAAATTATATAAAGAAAGTGTTGTTGTGTGCGATGGATAGGGAATATAAGATATATGCATATCAACACCACACGTACTACTGACTACCTTGTTATCAATTTCCCATGGTATACAGGGAAAACTGGCGTCTTCATCAAGAGAAAGTGTCTGGCTTCCCAAGAGACCTGGAGGTGTAATACAATTATACAACAATATGCAGAGATACAGATTAAAACTGGAAGAGAAGAAAGGGGATGGTACCTCCTGACAATGAACGGGTCACAATGTAAGAGAGGGAGTAGTTGGATATTGGAAAGAGATTTTTTTTTCAAAAGAATGAAAGACAAGGTTTATGTTTGACAGCTCGTCTTGGCTACATGTTCTTCATTATGGTTGACTTTATTATATTTGATTAGTTTATGTTGTGTGGATAGTAATGTCCATATATGTAAATGTAAAAACTTTAGCTAAATATATATACCATTTTTTGATTGAATTTCTGTGCTTCATAAAACATGTGTGTGAACTAGGTATCAAGCCCTATCCCTTGTATTATTTCCATATATATATTTTCAAAAACCTTGCTATATTTTTGAAAGTAAAATATATTGGAGAGAAATAAAAGGGTAAATACATATGTGCAACTTACTTGTTAATAGTTGTTGTCGTTCAGAGGTCGAACTGCCTAATACCAATATGACTGGAGAATTGAGCTGAGAAATAGCACACATGTTTATGTTTAAGGATAATTCACTGGAGTGGGCCCTAGTTTATGTGTATATAGTTATAGTTATTCAACAAAAAAAAATGAACAGCTGCAGGCAAAGTAAGTTATATTTACTCCGACTACTTTTAATTTTATAGATTGTGCTATATAATTCCAATATACACTCTTTATATATCATATAACAAAAGAATAATAACAATAATAATAATATATAATAATATTATTATCATAACATCAAATCAATCACAACCATACAATACAGTCCACATATACTTAACTGATTAATTAGTACCTAAATATTATTGGCTAATAGCACGCACAATAATTAGGGTGAGAATTTTCTTGGAAGTACAAATTTTCATGGATTTTTGGACCGACTACATAAAACATTATAGACTGACGGAGAATAATAGCAATCTTTGCTTTTTCAGTATACAAAAGTTTTTCGGATATGATTCATATTATTGGTGAAGAGTATTGTATTTAAATTTTATTTTTTATTTTTTTATTGTTTTGAGCTTCTAACCGTATTATCTATCTATCTTTCTTTCTCTCTTTCCTCCCTCTTACATACCCGATGCTCCCTCTACCCGCCTATACCCTATCTCCCTCTCATGTTTGTGTAATATCCACATGTAACATTTTTATACCATATATGGTTGTATAATAATGAAACAGCCAATCTATTATTTTGAAATCTATATACGTGGACGCATAATATATTTATCTATACTTGTACAGTATAGAGTTTAGGTTTAGAAGATTTTCCAAAAAAAAAAAAAAAAAAAACCAAGAGTTATCCTATTTAACTCTAGTAGAAATAAATATTTTTTACAATAATATTACATTGTAGATAGATATAATTTAAGCATACCAATATTTTCTTGCCCAGTACCATTAGAATAAACTGCATTCTCAGACCCGTAACTCATTTTAAATATTACAAATAATTACTTTTAATTTACTATCAATTATTAGCATTCACTAGTCAAGAGTATAACAACTCACTCAATGCTCACAGTAATCCATGATTAATCTTGGGTTTCATTCAATTACAAACCTATTCTATCGAGTCGGGTCAAATAGACCAAACGAGTCATCCAGTCATCAGGCTATTTGAAAACTTGTGACATAAATATGATGTCAAAAATATGATGTCACGCAGTGCTATATCTTTGATGGGGGATATATAGAAAGCCGCATGCGTTCCTGTACCATATATAGCACTCACATATTATTAGATGCAAGAGCCCATAAATTTGTAACATTGGGAGACATATTTTGTTTATTTGACCTAGTTAACATGGCGCAAGCTAGGAAGGGTACGAAGGTCTATGTTGGTAACTTGAATCCAGCCACTGACGAAAGAGATCTTAGAGAAGTTTTTGAACCATTTGGCGTCTTAAGTGATTTATGGATTGCCAAGAAGCCACCTGGATTTGGGTTTGTATGGTTTGAAGAGGCAAGAGCGGCGGAGGATGCCGTACGCCAGATAGATGGACAGGAGGTGGGGCAACAGATCATCCGTAAGTGCACCCACAACATACTTTATTTCCTATATATACCTCTCTCCCCCGTTTCGGCGTTCTCAATATGCTTTGACACCTTACTTATATTGTTATTGCCCCGCCTCTTTCCTACCATTTCTCATTGTAAACTTATATGGCTGTCACTTTACTTGTATTCTGTTTTTCTTGTTTTTTTTCCCTTGATTTGGCCTATAGGACCTATATTTCTTTCCTGGCATGGATCCATCTGTTCTTTTTGATAACAGTTTAGATAAAAGACAAGATGCGAAAGAAGAGTGAAAGATAGGACAATGCATACTCTTCTACAGATACATTTTGGGCTGCTATCACTTTTTCCTCTTCACATGTTTTCTTATTTTCTTGCTGCTTCCCCCCGTTATAGTTATTGGGCTGTTAGAGTAACCAAAGACAATTTCCTTTCCTAGTTGCCTGTTCAAAAAAATTATAGCTTTTCTGCACTATACACGGGTAGATTTATCAGCTATACCCAACAATACTACTTGGAGCAATATATAGTTCAATATAACCAGCTCTTTATTGCATCGTCCTGTCCCATATCTACCATATCTACGGTATATTAAGCCAAATCAACCTTTATGGTTATATTTTGACCTCCTTAATCGTCGTAGCCACATTAGTATGCTTAAAAAAACTATTAAAAGCCAATAAGCAGTTAGTCAAGAGTCAGATTTATTTCTCCTTCATCGCCTTTCTTCCTCGGTTATTCCTTCCTGTGACTTTCCACCTGTCACATCTTCTATCCATCTGCCACGTTCTCTTCTTTCTCCTCGCGTCATTCCCCAACCTACGGCACTACACTACTATATTTTCTTCTGCACTTTTCTCCATCCATAGCAATATTTACTGTACACTACCAACTGTTCTTCTTTCCGAATAACGAGTTTTTATTATGTTTGCCTACGGTGTTTCTTCCATCCGATTGTACTCCACCCTTCTACCATACTCCCAACCTACCTACCTACCTCATTACATAAGTCATTTTTGCATTTCTTCTGTTGTGTTACATCCCGTTTACACCATGCATACCCAACCTGCACACCCAACTATCTGCTATGTATCCGATTATCCGACTATATCTAGGTAAGAGGCAATCATTGTAGTGCCATCTTCACCTTTTAATATTATTTTAAATTTTGATTCTAATCTAACACTTATGTCATTGGCTGCAAAGGCGCGGTTAAATTTCCCGCTGCCCTATTATTTCCTGCAGGAGCGATTAAGTCTTTATGCTAAATTCTAAAATGGCAAATCCCCTTGATGCTTTTTATTGTGGTGATTCTCAGTATTGATAGCCAATCCCCTCACTGTATATCTTTATTGACACCCTTTACTTGATTTGTTTATCTAGGTATAACGAATCATCAATTTGCTAAAATCAATTACTTTTATCAGGGGTGGAGATCTCTAAGGGTGGCGATCCCGATCGTGGCCCCAGGGAGAGAGGAGGACCGCGTTACTCCAATATGCCCCGAGAGCGAGAGAAGGAGAAGGAGAGGGAGAGGGCTCCAAGGCACTTTATACCCCGTGATTTACCACCAAGGGATATGGGAGTCCGTGACATGGAAGGACGTTATGTGGATTACCCCCGCGAGAGAGTACCTAGAGATTTAGCCCCAAGAGATCTGAATTTCTCAAGGGAAAGGGACCAGCGTGACTCAAGGATGCATGATCTCCCTCCCCCTCGGGGACCTCCTCCTCGTGAATATCTTGGTCGCAGTATACCTTCAGATGAATGCTATGAGTGTGGTGCAAGAGGTCACATGGCAAGAGATTGCCCCAGACGGGGTAATAGTAGTTGGGTTGGTAATGCTGATTTTGGCGGCTCTAGGGGTGATCCGGGATTCCGCAGTCACTCTCCTTCTCAAGGTTTCCGAGGTAGTGCAGTCCGTGGTGGCCGTCTTAGATCTAGATCTCCCCTTCGTAGACGTAGTCCCCCGCCCCCAAGGTATGTACCTGAACTGTTATTCATATGGGTTGGTTGGGTTAGGGTGTACGCTTATGGTTCCAGGTATGCACTGGATATGTGTATGCGGTTTTATTTATGAACTAAAATTGGATTTTAGTTGTTTTCTAATTTTATGCATACGTCTTTCTTCTCCCCTGCTCATTCTATCCTCCCTGGTCTACAATTAGCCTATTTCAGCAGACTCCCTATCGTGTTTACTGTGGCTAAGGGTTGTCCCTGGCTTTTATTTTCTTGCATTTTAATTTTTCTTGTCATTACTTATCGTTACTAAGTTATCTGTTAACAGTGGGGTATCTTGGTACTAAAGCAGTTTAGTGAACAATTTACTGAGCTAAATCACCATACATGGCCTTTGTTTACTCTACGTTAAGAGTGTATATCTGTTTTATGCTCATTCCACCTTTCTGTTTAGGTCCATGTATCCTATAGACAGACGGATGGATAATCGTGGTGGTGATGTACGACCAATGAATGATAGGGGAATGATGGATAGGCGGTTGGATGATAGGTCTATGTTGGATAGACGGTTGGGCGATAGGCCAATCAATGATAGGCGAATGGATAATAGACCACCAATGGGTGATAGAAGATTGGGTGGTAGACCAATGTGCGACAGGAGAATGGATAATAGACCTCCAATGGGTGATAGGAGAATGGATGATAGACCCCCAATGGGTGATAGGAGAATGGACGATAGACCACCAATGGGTGAGAGGAGAATAGATGATCGGCCACCAATGGGTGATAGGAGAATGGATGATAGACCAATGGACGACATGTCAAATCATGGGAGGTCCATGTATGATATACCAGGGGATGATCTTGATCGCAGAGACAGTATCAGTTCTCCCCTTGGAAGCATTTGAGCCTCACCTTGGGGTTTTTCGGCGGTATATATATAATATATATGTATCTCTGGCATCTGTTTATTCTTTTCTTTTCCCCACTTTTTCTCGCGTTCAGATTACAAGTTGAAACACAATGTCTTGTGGAACGGATCAGTACACCCTTTGGATATGCACATACTAGAGATTTTTACATGTGTTACCCTCTCCCTGCTTTCTCTACCCGAACTCTGGAAGCCCCACGCATCATCCTTCCTTTCTGGCATGCATATAGGAATATATACTTACAAATATATATACTTATATATATATAATTAAGTGCAACACACACTACTACAGTCAAATATTCCCATATTATAGTATGCCCTCACTACATATGAATTGTTAATAAAAACTTTAAGACAGTTGTTGCAAGACCGTTAACTCCAATGGAGCAGGTAGCTCAACCGATTAGCTAGTAACAAGTGGGTCATGAAGTGATTGATCCAATATTCGTTTATTGAATGACGTTCTTATCAGATGAGATGATTCGTAAATACCACAATGTGAACATTTACACTAATGAGGTACCTGGTTAAAAAAAAACGCTTAAATAAGGACACAATACTTTACATCATCAGAATAAGACCAGACAATTCTAGTGAGCCTCATTGGTCTTCTGTGAGTTGTATTAGCTAATATGATTCTTTATTCACACGAATGGACGCCATTGACGTCCGCGATGAATGGATGCGGATGTCAATTTGTATAAATGAAACCGGAAATAAACCAATAAAGTCCCGGTCGCTCACACACACGCGACTTCCGGCAAATATGAAATAACTCGTAACACACAAAACTTTGTATTTCATTATTGAAATAAACAATATCACAATATATCTTTATATAGTCATCACATTGTCATTGTAACATCTAGTTCACCGTTGGCACTCAAACACGATAATCAGTGTTCAGAAGTCAGAGAACTGTCTATTAACATAAAATTGTGATAATAGTTACTGTTTACATCGTGATATTGTACCATTTACTGATCGGCCTCATTGTGCAATTTCCACATTAGTACCTAAGCGAATCAAAGCATCGATTCTCTTTGAATTGGAACACAGATACAATTACGACAGCCAGTTACCTAGAGAGTCGATATACGCGCCGTCTATAGGACCTCTACCACTACAACTGAGCCTTGAACCAGCGAAGCGCAAACCAAATGGAGATTCCGAAGACCGTGGACAAGTCACTAGAACTACCACGGAATATAATAACGCTTCCATCACTAGTGCTCTTTTGACTGAATACCTTTTCTCGCTTTTTTTGAATGCTGTGCCGGTATTTTTGTGAGGATGCTATTCCTTCATATTAGAAGTGGTAATATAGAGGAATTTCCTTTAAGCATGACATATTTTGGATAAGTAACTCATGCAAAGCCTACTAAATCTCCAATGGGCTGGTGCTGAGCTTTTCTCTAACATGATCTGACGATTGCTTAGGTTGCCTTATGACAATATCCTTGAGTATTTATAAGGTTGTTGAGGTATACAGGTCAACACTACAAATTTTAATGAACCATTAGGTTATGGTGCAGCCGAGACTTTGCATTAATTCAAACTTACCTTAATTAATTGATTGTGGCAGATAGAGATATTTTTAAAAGTAATGCATGTATTACTATATAATACCAATGTACATAGTTCGCTCTAGTTTGATGTTCTGTACAGCTAATTATGTGGCATTTTAAAATGCACATCTCCTCTATGTGTTCTTTAAATCCACGCCCTTTTAACCTGGGTTGTACTTCCAGATTGTTCCTTTGTCATATTGAATACTTTTACCTCTCAGGTTTGGCGTAACTGACTAAATATAATATCGTGCAGGCATTGTTTATGCCCATTTAATCAATGTATGTAGTGTATTGTACATATGACATTTTAATAAATTCTACCTCATTAGTGAGGGTCTTCATCAGCACTTCTCTGATTACTTGCTGATTCATTGCAATCAGCTTATTGATTCATGGTGACTGATTCTAGTAGTAATTGATTACAAGAAGTATTAGGTCTAGAATCGACCTCTTGTAATTTGAATGATAATGGCGAGATTGATTTATTGGTTAAGGTCATAGTTGATCAAATTATTTTGATCTCAGAGTTGATATAATCTTATCAACGGCTAATATATGAACCTTGCATCCAATTATAGAGATTGTACAGAATCATTCATTAAAGTTATCTGTATTTGAAATCAACTATCTTAACCTGAAGCCGCAAGAATATTGTATATCTCTGATTAATAAGATATTCCAAATGAATGTTTTTGTGGGAAAAATGCACTGGTCAGGTAAACTAACGTTTGACTATCTCTTGCCGAGATAGTTTCAAAGAATTTATTGGTGAATAATCTTCTAAGAGTTGATTCTAATTGACTAAAACATTGCAGTTAATATAGTTAATTGGTTTTTACATGATTAGTAGGATCCCAAAACATTAGTTTTCATACTATTATTCAGCTTACTTAAAATGTCTATCAACTCTAAGATTAAATAGGTGTTTGCTGTATGTTGTATTTTGCCATGCATACTGCTCCTTTCTATAGTGCTCCATAGTCTTTAATAACGTTTTGGGTAACTCAATATTTGGGTGAACTGGATATCCTTATTTCTCCAATACTGACAGTGGTGCTTTATACTTGTTACCAAGAAATTACTTTTTTCTACTGCATATTAAATGCAATATACCCACTCATAATTAGGTATTATATATTTAGTAGTAGTGAGGTCAAGTTGCTGAAAGGATGGATGTGAGCTGACTAAAGAGGTATATTAGCCTATTGATACAACAATGTATATTATCAAATATAAAATTTACATTTGAAACTGTCTATATTAGCACATTAAATTAAATATTGATTATATTGGGATACAGTACTGGAGAGCTAAGGACATCTCAATCTGTAAACTATTGTTTCAAGTCCCAATAGAAAATATGCGAATCTTTTATGGAATTTATGGGCTACATTGCTGGTGCCTTATCTTAATCACCTCCGCTGACCATTTGTTTATGACTGTAGAAGAAGCGTTTCTTACTTTCTTCTTTAACTTGCTTGACTAATTCAGGTATTTTCAACTTTGTTTAACAAAAAACATAATTTATTTAATATTGAGACTAAGATCTAGACAAGAAAGAATGTCTGCTACTTGGTTGTATAATTAATGAAAGGAACAACTTTGGTATAATAGGACTATATATATTATGATATTGTTTAACAAATAATAAGTGAATGCAAAGCTTTGGATGTCACGAAGGTATTCGTATTTTTTTTCATGTATATTGTACACGTATATATGCATGCGGGGTTGCCGCGTATGCCCGGCGTTTATTGGTTGCTTCTGTTCCCTTGCGTTCTTTTTCGACCTTTGTTTATACGGGTGCCAATCGTAGCAGTGTTCATCAATGCGGAAGGGACCGATCGTAAAGATCATTAGTGACAAATCAATTTACCTGGTTAAGAACTGCGAGATGCTGTAGCCACAGAATCTTTTCAGAACATCATTCAATCGATTTATGTTGGACCAATTATTTCATAATCTGTTTATTATATTGGATTGTATTGTATTAGAACTTCAGCCTAACTTAGTGTTCATTCGGAGTTAACGGTCTTAATTATATATGGGTAAGAATCTGGAACATGGCAAGTGCTCACTTAAATTTAGCCCTTTTTATTTTATGACTTTGCTTAGAATACATTGGCTATCATTATTTGCGTACTGATTGGTGTCATGGCTGTAAAGAGCTATCCAACTTAAAACATTTTTCTCTAAACGCTCACAAATCCAACTATGGCTTATGTAATGAGTTGCCTTTTAAATGACTGAAACTGTATATCATATTTAAATTGAGTATACAATTATTTATGGGTCCCTTTCACCAGGAAAGAAGACTTAGATGAGTGTAAAATACAGTAATTCTAATAAACGTTTTATGCTTGTATAAGAGTATAAGAGATTGTGTATATATCGAAAAGCACGTTTAAACAAATATACATTATAAGGCCATCAATAACCCTTTTACATTGGGGGCATTTGTCGCGATCTTACGACTATAATGTATTAAAGCACTTTGTTATGTATACATTCCCTATATAGTTATGAATGACGTGGCTATCGTTAGGTATATGGGGTGAAAACCGGAAATGAGCTCACACTTCAAAGTATAAGTTATTATAAAAAAACCATGTCATTTAGAAACACAAGCATAATATACTTGGATAAAAATATAACTATGACCTTTCCTAAAATTAAACTATTAAACAATAGTCTTACGATTCCCCCGTGGTAATAATACAGTTGTTGGCTCAAGAAATCTAAATGCAAAACTTAACGCAACACCATCTCAAGCTACCAACAAACCAGCACAAAACTATCGGTAACATTCAAAAGTAAACTGGCTAATGCTAAAATGAGCTCTGGCCTTAATCAACCTCAGGAATGTCCTCATCTGTGGGCTGCACCGGGCGTATTTGCATCGTAGGTTCTACAGATGGATAGTTTTTGGCAAAGGTATTAGTTTCCGGTGGGGCAGCCACTACCGGTGGGTGTTGGCTGGCGGATGAGGGTGGGCGAGAATTTGGGCGAGAATGTGGTATGTGAGTGGCCGCTGGAGAAAGGGAAATGATGTAAGTGTTATTTGTTGGGTGCTTGATTTAAATGGGGGAGGGGTAGACATGGTTATAACGGGATAGCATGATAGATTATAGTTACAATAGCCAGGCTAACATTCATTTCCCCATAAAAAAGTATTCTCTTTCCTTTTCTTTTTGCATATCATAAATATATCTGGTATCTATTATGTTATAGTATACTATCATACTATCATACTATCTTTATTCAAATCATATAATTCAACCAGGTGCTTATCCCCCTCCTGACTTGTACACACTTCCAAATATATACACCTTATAAATCATAGAAAATATCTCAAGCACTAAAATTATGCATACAAAGCATTCAAAACCACTTTTTTTCTTGCCAACGGATTTAATGGCACGCATATATATATATATATATGAGGCAGTAATCTGGGGGTGGGATCCTTATATGCGCACGACAACAATATTCAAATTCTGGTTGATCAAAACAAAAAATCTGGGTCCTTCCTCCCTCTATTGCTTCATAGCCGCCTTACACAGAAAAATAGATATCGTGTCTATATTTATACCCACTATACAAAAGACAAAGCAAAGAGGAGACGGGAAGCGAAGAGGTTATAATGACTTTAGGAGGGAGAAGGAGAATGTTATGTTATATGCTTACAAGTAGAAGCGGATGGGGGTGGCATTGGAGTAGCAGTCTCTCCAGGCATGGCTGTAGGCACTGGTTGACTACGTTGACTGCGTTGACTGCGCTGACTACGATAAGAGGCTTCTGACTCTCCTTCATCCTGTATATGTGATATGCAGATTAGTGTACCTTTATACATGTATGATGCACTAGAATATGACGTGATGTGTGATGGTAGGTAATAACTATAGCATGGCAAAAAGAGTCAATCCCTAACACTATTTGATATTGAGAGCACTTCAAATATGTCGTAACATTGTACCTTACCAGCTGTATACAATGCATTTTAACTTACTGTCTACAGCTTTAAGGTGATGGAAGATGGCGAAAAGGGTGCGAGAAAGAGAAAGGATGTAGGACGAATGAACATAGGCATTACAAATGTAATGAATTACTTACCCAATCGGGAAGATTTTCATCATCGTCTGACTTGGGTCCACACTTGCCACAGCAGCACATACAACAACAACAACAGAAATAGCAGCCCGTCAGAATACCACACAATACAAAAATTCCCTTGAACCATGGGTTACCCATAAGGAGCTGTAGAGGGTAGATGCAGGTGAATCAGTGCTGCATGATAGTGCATGTATATGTAAAAAAATGAAGACTGGTGTGTATGCGTGTGTAGGTATGAGAATAACAGGTAGAGGAATGTATAGCTTCACATCATGCCATGTTCTACAGACATACGTGCCCAGCTATAGCTGTAACTCTATATCAAAATGAAATACTAGTCATATATATATATCTACAACAGGACGGCGGTTGGTAATAGTTTTAGTGGCAAGAATGGCATCAAATCGGTAACAAAGGCACAACGATAATTAGGTATAAAAAAAACCAAGAGAAGATTGATATGCAGATTCTGAATGATCAGTGAATTAAAACGAGGGCAATCTAACGAGTAAACACACTATTAATACTGAGCTATATATGTATGTATAGGATACGTACCGATAAAGCAAAGTCCTTCTCTCCCATCTGTTCATACATCTGAATACCTTTAAAGCCATATTCATCGTAAATTTTCCGTTTGTTTTCATCTCCTAGAATTTGATTGGCACGGTTCAACTTTTGAAACTAAAGAATAAACATTATTGGATGGTTAGTGATGATTATAAACGTAGGATGAAACAGAATTAATATATGGATATATATAACATATGATAGGCCAGATAGATATCATGGTGATTCAACCTTAAGATCATAGAACTAATTGGTTTAAAAAAACAAATTCAACGCTAAATATAAGTAACAACCATCTAATTATAATTCCAGATAAAAATATGAATAAGAGGATTATGTGAATATATTTGTGTACGAAGGCCACATTAGAAAGATGAACGACATGGAGATAGAGAATACATGATAGGCCAATAAGAAGGCGGGATGAGGCACATGGGTCACAAGCTAACCAATCATCTTGCACCTTCTTCCCCCTCTCTCCCCTGCCATATATACTAGGTGAGTAGGTCCCTACCATAATAGCCGCCTCCTGTGGATTGTCCAGGTTCTTATCAGGATGATACTTTAGGGCAAGTCGCCTATAACTCTTGCGAATGTCTTCGGCGGTGGCCTCCTTAGTGAGGCCCATTAACTCGTAGATGTCTGAGGGAGAGAGAGGGAGAGGGAAAGAAGAGGTAGGGAGGGCAACACACTATAGATCAGTTTTAAGATTAATGGTGATATATTGATAGATAATCCATTATAGGAAGTGGGAGAAATACCTAGATATGGAGATACCAATACTAGTATAGTATAGCTTCCTATATATATATTTAAAAATACATGTATGTATATATAACAACACAAAAATAAATATGTTCCATGGCAACCACATGAGAGTGCACTTGACTATATATGAAGCCTGCGCAAGTCTATATACATAACAATATATATATACGTATTTTCAGTTACTTGGTAAATGGTGTATAGACACCTAGTTGAATCATACGTATGGCTGGCTGGGTATACAATAGTATATGAGTGTCTATACGTGTAATACAGATATATATTGGATGTAACTAAGCACAATTTGTTACTTACTATGATCTTTTTGTATTCAAATAGACAGATAGACAACATATATTTCTCGTATAGTCCTTCTCCACCAGCCCCCTTTCTCTTGAAAATACACGGCACTTACCATAGTCTTCAGGAATAGGTTCCTGCGGCTCTGAGGTCATATTTGAAACTAATAGGATAGGGGGAGTGAGGTCAGTCATAGAAGTATATATATATCCACACATCCCTCTATAATTGACACCCCTTAGCTCAACTGCAGAAAGGTATATAGGATTGACACAGTCCTAATACAACATTATGTCCTACATGCTTATTTATACTTATTTATTTGGCATGTTATACCACCTTAATATGCAAAACAGTGTATACCTACTCAACTTTAAACTATCTACATATGATGACCGTTCATTACTGTACGAGGCACACAAGTAACCAGGAACATTCACATTCATACCTATAGATCGAGTTTTCTATGGCCCTTAAAATTGGATAGAAAAGGACAACGACAACGAATTTCATAGGTTTAAATACTCCAATACAAACACTTACAGTAAAGCATGCCACATAAACAAAAAGAGAACGAGTCTTCACAGTATTAGCCACGAATAATAAATAAGACATACATATATAAGCAGAGAGCCTGTAATCCTAATATCAACACGCAACACACAGAACAAAGTGCTTTCCGTTATAGGTACTTTTAAATTTATGTCCTTTCAGGTGTCGTGGTGTTAAGTTTTTAAAACGTGATGATTTCCTTAGCGTGCAGGGTGTATATATTGCATTCGGAGTTGTGTGCTTGTATTTGGGGCCTGTTATTGCAAAAAAGACAAGAAAAGAAAAGTTGTTAAGGTCGGGGGTCTATTTAACACGCATACCTTAACTATATTTTGACTATTAATCATAAATATAGATATATAAATATAGAAAACTAGTGTGAAATAACAACAAAACCAAGATTTTGTCCCACCTGCACAAATGATATCTATACTATATATAGTATATACCATAAACATTGCTACATTATAACTCGAAAAGACAAGTTCCCACGTGTAGAACACGTTACTGGATTGGTGGAGGTGGGTAGGATTATCTGTTGGCAGATTAGCATGCAGTAGTAATATTAGCAGTAATAACAATATTTTTAAATCACAAATTAAATTATTAATTTAATGTTGAATTAAATTAAATTAATTGCATTATTTTTTGGTATATATAGTAACGTTAGTAACGTTTGTAAAATAAGCATACATATTATATATATATATATATATTATTTAAAATGACCTGTAAGAAATATACTAAATAATAAGATACCACGTATACATACGTATATGTATAATATACCTATACTTATACTTATACATAAGCATATATCTATACATATAAATTATCTGGTGTACAGTATATAATGCAAGATACGTTATTTAAAACTCTTAAGAAAACTTACCCTTTGTGTTGTCGCGTGTTTAATTCAAGTTTTATTAGTCATTTGATTATATTTCAGGATTGGCCGATATATTATGCTGCTCCCAAACAAAATATTGATAAGAATACCCAGTCACGCTATCTCTTTCCTCAGATTACTAAATAAATATTCCGAATTTAACAAGCAAATGCATAGTAATAACATACATACATACATACATATATTATTATTTTTCTCTAGAGTAATTTAATCAGGTCTATTATAAGGATCATTGTTGAACGAATGTCATACTATTGAGAAATTCCGGTTCGCTGAAAGACAATGGACCAGCCAGATAGGCATAAAGAGTGACTTTCGGGCGGTACATGATATTTGGGTTGAATAATTTATAGGATATTGCCGTTTAAAATCAGCCAGTTGAAGGGTTTATCTTATCAGATAATAATCTTACTCTCACTTTCTACAATCTACAAGTCATATCAAAGCATAGAGCACCTCCCGATTGGTGTGATCGACTAGAATCATTAGATTCATTGCTTTATGACGTATCATGGCATGGAGCGTCGTACGATATGACTTATCGCTTTGGCCACGTTTGTTTGGAAATTGCTGACGGATTAGCAGAAAAACTTTCTAAAAAAAAAAAAAGTCTTAATTAGTGCACTGGAGAAGGATGGGTATTCCGGAATCACTTACAGTTATAAGGATAGTGACTTCTATAAGCAAGGTGTACCAAAACACCTGTGTTCACTCTAAGTTTACTTATTTGGTGCCGATTGTCCATCTATCTTGTGGAATCTACGCTATCATATTACCCGACCTATACTTTTTGCAATGTATTATACTCTTTAAGTTCCGTTTAAATCACAAATTATAGCAATAATTGGTTGGTGTAAGATTACCGTGTTGACGTAAGCACGGTAGAGTATATTCAAAAAATTCTAGCATTCTGCGAATAGACAGCTGAGTTAAATTTGATGTAAGGGAAAGCGTATGTGTGTGATCATCCCCAGCTGCCGAGCATGCTTCTACGAATTGAGGAGTGACTCCTGCCTTAATATGCTTAGGTGCGATTGTGGTAATACGGCAATGTGAACGATCAATGAGAGGTGCTAAGTCTAGCTGTATGTGTTAGGACCAAAGCAAAGCGTTCAATGCACTTTTTTTGGCTCCGTCCTTTAGTTATTATATTTACTTATTACTAGAAAACAAAAGACGTTCATTCAGTCTTTGTGAATGATCTATATTCTTATTGGTTCGGATTATGCTATAATTCAGTCGATCACATAGAAATAATCCCACGGAAAAACTACACAACCAATCAGGTAATATATAGGCATTGACCAATTGGTAATTGACCTTTTTTAATTTAATATAGTGCTGGTTTTAAGCGAAAGGTATAAATAAAATGCTTCAAACAATAGGAAAGAAACCTGAACGGTTGAGTTAGTGTGTATTATTTTTTATTACTATCAAAAATAACTAAACAATTCTAAATATTCTTTACAGGAGAGCTATCTCAACACTGACGATTATAATCAAATGCCAACAAAGAACTAGGCATTACAATAAAATACGCTTATTATATAATACCGGCCAAGTATCCTCTCAAATCATCAATTGGAATATATATAAATATAACATACTGTTAACAAATAATAATAAATGAGAAATATATATATAATGGTTCATACGTCATTAAATGTCAATTTATTGGGTTTTTTTCATTTCTTTTATCCTTTTTGCCACCCTTGTTTATTGCGGATGTCAATATAATTTTGTTCCGTATCTTGGTTCACTTCACAATAGAAGCTGTCATATCCTTACTGACTAACGCAGTTCACATGCAACCAGTATTACCCACTAGAACGTTTTTATTATGATTTGATCTTGATTTATAATTGGTCTAACGTAGATGCCCTAATTTAGATGGCTTTTTGCTAGTCCTCAGCCTAACTGCACACATTCCGTTAATCTAATGATGGATCATTAATTCAAACAACGAATATTGGACCAATCATTTGAAGATTCACCTATACCACGTCCTTCTTCAGAGTTGACGGACTTGCAACAAAAATATATTTACTTCTACCCCAGTGCACTCATCTATAGGCCATATTTTTATTATCAATTATACTCAATATTAGGAATAATTTTACTCTATGGCATACCATTCCGTAATAGCTTTATAAATACTCTTGTATCTTAATAGTTCAGGAATTAATCCATTTGTACAACGCAACAAACAAGTCTTATTTTTGTTGGTTAGAGTATGGTAAAATGAAGTAATATGGTTATTGGCAAGTTTCAAGTACAATAAAAAAAGCCTTAGTATATAAAATCATTTAATTCTAATTCATATTGCAGAATAAAAGTACTTTACAATACAATAAATGCTAGTGACTACAGTGTGTGAAAATTTTGGCAATCATATTTCTGTTGATAATGCTGCGATTATAGGGTCAATTGTCTTAATTTGCTAATAGGGTCATTTACTCTGTAATACCACTTAACCTCAAATGTATCTTCTGGATTACAGATTAAAGTCTCAAAATAGGTGAAAATGGATAAATCAAAATTCATCAGGTCATACACATGTGCCGGTTAATTTCTTATGAGCTTCATTTTTTGTAGTGAATAGGGTCTTACTCGAGAAACAAATAACTTAGAAGATAATGAAATATGCTACCATGATACTTGTAACTAAACTATTCTTAGCTACCTACATATGATAGTTTGCATTTCTCCATATTAGTGAATGAGTTTTTTTGTTTCCCTAAACCAGGCTGTGGTACTCTAAATAATCTAATATTTACAATTGTTTTAGTAGAAAATTGATTTTAAACTATCAGAAATTGTAGTAGTTCTATTGACTTGTCCACAGTTCTCATAGTCTCCTGTTAAATATCTGGTAGTAGTTAATATTTCTGGACCAGTGTTAGTGTTAGTCACTTGATCGGCTCTGTCTTTAAGGCTCAGTTGTTGTGATAAAGGTTCTATAGAAGGTCCATATATCAGCTCAGTAATTATATCTCTGTTCTAATTCAGAAGAGGTATATGCTTTGAAGTGCTTAGGTAAGAATGTATAAATTACCCAACGAGATCCATCAGTAAGGAGTGATATGTTACTACGTAAATAATAACTATCGTCGCTATTTAATGCTAGTAGGCAGTTCTGAGTTCTGAACGAGCAAGAGATCTGAACACCGATTATCATGTACGAATATACGAGAGCCAATGGTGGATTAGACATTGCAATAACGATATGGTTATTACATATATAATTGAATGCAAAGTATTTTTGCGTGGGTTTACGAGAACGTCGTATTTTGCTATTGATACCGCGTATGTGTAAGCAAGTTCTTTCTTATTGATTTTTGTTTTCTGTTATTCTACTGTTTCCTTATCTGAATGGCTCATAAACCGGTTCACTAATGTATGTACTTGCACACTGTATGATAAAATCAATTTAAACTGTGTTCATTCAGAGTTAACAATCTTGTAATACAAACAGTATAAATGGCCGTAAAGCAGTAAAATATGTATCACTATCAGTAGAAAGGTGCTACCTGACATTACCAACAATCTGTCTAATTTCCGAATATTCTAGTGGTATAGGGAGTTGGGTAGCAGATATCCTGGAATAACAAATTATAGTTAGTGGCACTTGCCATTACTGTTCCTAACACTAAGTAATTCTGTCACTAGAAGTGAAATGAATACGAAACTATGTAAGTTATAACTCGCGATCATTTATGAATTGCCTTTCGGTTATATGCACCCCTGGTTTAGGGGCTTATCTCTTGGGATTAGCTTGGGTGAACTAAAAGTGTTCCAGATAAATCTGACAAGCAAACAAATTTTAATACTACTTACTTATAGATAATAGATATTTTATATTTTATATTGGTTTGTTAAATAAAAATGGATAACAGTATCTTTCTTATAAAACTGATAAAATATTATTAATGTGGCTTTCTGACAACGAAGTATTGGTCATGCTGTCCCTGATAAGAAGCACAAACCAATACAATTCAGCTATTACATGTAGTAAAAACACAAGTCAATATAATCCAACCGTTACGCAATAAAATCACACACCAATACAATCCATCCATTGCGTAGTTGTATTGACATTGATATTATAAAACATGTCTGACACAATCATACTAATGCTATGGCACTCAGGCATCCTAATAGATGAAGTATTATCATGAGTATCTGAAGCAAGAAACCAGATTACATAAGTGTGACTTGCCCATTACCAGCAATCTAAAACCTACTCACTTATGTAATGCTTTCATAATCATTAATATCAAAATTATAATTACTACGTTAAGTTACACATTCTTGAAGTACTCTTCTCACTTCCCATCACGTTAATACACGGCTAATATAAATATACTGACGATCCCTCACTACAACCATATGATACCCCTACATAAACATTACAGTTGTAAGTCTCTTAAAATGTAATTCAACGTTAGATACTATTTTGGTGTTAGACAGATTTTATAGATAGCTTTCAGTCAAAGCAAAATAATGCACATTTACCCAACATTACAGTAGAGTTCAAACATGGGTCTCCTAACCTGCAAGTCAATTTAGGAACAGAGTACTTTCCAATGGTCTAATACATTTAAATTGTTATCATGGTAAAAAGGTCATTAGTACTAATATTTTACAACTGTTTCAAAGAAGTTGTCCATTCATGGAAACAC
>NAOQ01000161.1:0-31203 GCA_002751075.1 Ichthyophonus hoferi | reverse complement strand
TGTAGTGTAGTAGGACCAGAGGGACCTATATCTACAGACACGGCTATAGGGCGTATGATTTCTGAAGATAATCGAGATGAAGATGAGAAGAAAAAAAAACGTAGACCACAGGGTCCATGCCTTCCAGAGGGAATTTCCTTGGAATACCTGAACCAACAGGCAGCCTCGTATGTACCCGAGGAAATGAATGAGGATGAGGATGGCGATGTTATTGGCCCAGCCATACCTAGGGGCGGGAATGAGGTAAGGTACTGGCTGAAAGTCAGCCTGGTTAAAGAGTGGTTTGTAGAAGCATACCAAAGGGTCTTTTACTTGTTATATGTATGTATGTATGTATGTATTTATGTATGTATGTATGTATGTATGTATGTATGTCTGTATGTATGTATATATGTATGCATGTATGTATGTATGTCTGTCTGTATGTATATATGTATGTATGTATGTATGTATTTATGTATGTATGTAGGTAGGTGAGTAGGTATATATATATATATATATATATATTTATGTATGTATATCTAGATTTATTTTTTTCTCTCCATATGCATATATACTTATACCCTCTCCTATCTATTTCTTTCTTCTTCTTCTTCCTCTCTCTATTTATTCTTTCATGTTTTATGAAGCTATCATACTGACTGTGATTGATTTTCTGTCAGAATGAGAACGCCCTAGCGGACAAGATTCGAGAATTTGATGAGAGAAGTGAGGCTATGAGGATGAAATTAGTACAAAAAGAAGTAGGCAATCCTTTATTTATTGCATATATATATATATACACATGTATCTATATATTGCTTATATATTGTTATCTCTTAATGCTACCATCACTGATATCATTACACTTATACATAAATTTACATACAATACCTATGAACTATTGCCTCTACTACAACTTCTAAGCTTATGACTATAAACCTTTTATATACTTAATGTATACTATGATATCTGATAAAATGTATGTATGTATGCATTACTATAATAACAACATACACACATACCTGAACTGCTGTTTATTTTGAGTTGACCTTTAATTATTTTTCTCCGACCAACAACACTTTATTGAGCGTTCTGAATCATATTATAGATTACATATATGAAGAGGAACCTTAGTGTATATACACTGAAAGATACACGCGCGCACATAGGTATGCACCATATTGAAATCAATATAATTGTGTATGTCCGCATACATGGCTACATTGAATATTATATATAAAATAGAGGATGAATAAACGGTACTAGGGTTGATTAGGATCAGCAGCTTGGACAGGCAGGTCTGACTTTGAATTTTAATGTATATATATAATAATACATATACGTATATATACACACATACCATTATGATGTAGCTCTGAGATCAATACTCACACCATTTAATCGCCAATATGATTGGTTGCCACTAGATGGGATCTGAAAAGCTCGTGCGAGAGTCATGGATGATAGAACTTCCACCTGAGAATGTCCTCGGATTAGGTAAGGTCTCCCACCCCCTATAAGGCTTACGTGCACGTTTGCACATTGTTATAGTGTTATATATTCTTATTTATATTTATAGCTTCACATATCTATACATACTATCATATATATATATCTATACTCAATACCCACAAACACATTTACAGACGTTCTATCCAGAAGGTCTATGAATACAGGCCTCCCTGTGTATATTTATTAATGTTATAGCCATGTTCGACTGCACACTGATTATAAATGGATTGATGTTTCATTTTCTCTCTAGGAAATAGTTGTTTTATAAAGCCAATACAATCTATATAACTGAATATATATATATATATGCGCCCGGATATCTCATTTGTATATACACATACTTACATTATGTGCACGCCAATACGAGCGTAGCTACACCCACAAGTACAACGGTTGATATCATCTCTTTATAATTTCATATTCTGCTACACTAGTAAACACGATTCAAACATATCCATGCATATATCAGTTCTCTGGTACATACAAGTACATAAACACACCAAATTAGTAACTTACATTTTCACAGTTTCAAATTATATTATACATGCAGGTATAGTGCCACTAAACATGGCTCTACACTTATGCAGGAGCTAATCTTAAAGCAAGGCAGTTTAGCAAGGGTCCAGCCAAAGAGAAGGGCGATCGTTCAGCTTGGACAGATACCCCTCAGAGTATAGCGGAGAGGCAGGAGAAGGTAGGTAGTGTAAATTAATTAAGAGGGTGTATACGTATTTATAATTCTACATATACATCTATGGGCATGTATATATAATTCAATGTGCCACTCTACACTACACCCTCCAATTGTATATGAACGTACCGCATACGACAAAGGTGCTATATGATGTAGCATGGACCATATGTATATTTATCTTAACATTTTTAAAACGGCTTACTTGCACATTAATATAAATTGCACACATACAGACATAATAAGGGCACTCGCCTATGTATATTTTTTCATTTTATATTTTCTTTTATTTATAGACTTTTCTCATTCCCTACCCCTCTCTAATGTGTAGGCTCGCCTTAAGGCATTAAGAGGTTTTGATCCTGAGGAACCCAAGAAGCCTGCTGTCTGTAGCCGGGAATCAGCCCGTGATGAAGCTATAGCCAAGGCTGTCGATGAGTATAATGTAAGTTTTTGTAACAGAGAGATTTGATAAGCTACTCCGTTTATTAACGTATGCACTCGATTGAGATAGTATAATTACGTCATTAGATATAATTTAATCCTAGCCTAGAATATGTTTAAATGAAGTCATTACAATGCGATGGTATACGATTTCAGTTATGATAAGCAACTGTTTATGGTTACTGCATGAGCACTGATTTAGTAGTGATTGGATTCAGTTGTGCATATAGTTGGTTATGCTTGCATAGATCTCTGTGGCTTGGATTTTAGTATTGCTATCTTTATTTGAAGTTTGAGAGTTATTGGGGCAGACTATCATTTATAGTATTGCCTTTTTTCTTGCCCATTTATTTTCTTCTTCTTCCATCCACTCACCATTTCCCCCCTTTTCTTTTTCTCTAGGCGAACAACCGTAACGCAACGTTGATGAACATACACAAAGAAAAAGGCGGAGGTGCAGCAGCTAAGGAGTGGCGGCCTTTTAGTAGAGAATCGGATCTGAACGTGTATCAAATGAATGACAAAAAGAGGGCGCAGGCAATTAAAGAGTCGGCGAATCTGGATTCAAAATTCACCAAGGGAGATAGGCGCTTTTTATAGTTAAAACTTGCTTACGTGTATTTATGAGAGTCATAAAGTTGAATGAATCAGAGTCGAATGAGTATAATAAATAAGTATTAAACAATGATTCTGTGGTGAGCTGGAATGCTATCTTTCTCTTTACCTTACTCTGTAAATACAACCATACACTCAGCATGTATGTGTTCATTCTTATATTTACTCATCTTGCTGTTCCATCTGTAAAATTACAATCCAGCGCTATCTATATACGTATAGATGCAAACATTCATATAGGTATATAGAATTGCGATCCATACTTCGATTTTTCATGGACACCTGGCCATCAACTTCAAGAAAGTCCCATGCGCCAGCTTGTTTCGGATTTGGATTAAAAAAGTCATAGTATATATTATCAAATATAGTTATATATACAATATAGGACAAAATTGTTGTGGATATAATTACTTGAATTAATGCTAAATTATTATTAAGCATATTTAATTAATTAATAGTTCGGCTGCAAATTAATCTATACATAGTATACTTAATCAGGAGATTAAATTTGAGAAGCTTGTGAAAAACATAAAGAGAGATAAAACATCTTCTACTGTGATTAAAATATGAGTAATCAGAAAGTCTAAGAGAGAAAATTATTTGCTTCCAGCTGTCTTGAAACTCAGTGATGTCCAAAGAGACGCCAATAGGTTTTTTAATAAGATTTATAGCACTTACAATAATACAGACCCAATTAATTATAGTAATAAGTAATAACAAGGGCACCCATGCACTAACGAGAAGCATATGTTTCTAAGCTACAGTATAGTGTCCAACTTTGATAAATCTGGTTCTAACTAATATTAGTTTTGCACACCCGTTGGGAATATATGCATACACTACAATCAATAGAATTGTGCATTAGAATCGGACCACTGTAACCTTTTATTTTGGAGTACATAGTAATAGCTAAAGAAAACTACTTTAGCGGTTTTTTATGGAGATGTGTAGCACTTTAACACTAACACTATACCAACATAATTATACAAATTCAATAGTTATTATCTATAGTACTACACGACCACATATTAGTACACCACAAAGCCTTAGTCAGGTAGATAATGACACACGTCAGGTGGCTGACTACGATGTAAACAAAACTATAGGCCACATCTCAGCCATATTGTGGTTAATTTATACCATTTTAAGCACAGGTTATGCAGTGTGATTAAATTCGGATTAAACTGTAGACCTAATATAATATGATAAACATGAATTAAACTCGATCTGAATCGTTAATAGAGAGCCGTCGGGTTGCCAATGGAAATAAAAAGCTTTATCATTGTCAGCCAATCACGTAGCACTATAGGTAGTTCCATTCACTTAGCCTAATTTATATTTATCGGGCTAAAATATTATTAAGTAAGGCTTTTTTTTTTCTTTTTTTTGAAAACCATGCACAATGATATCAGACTGGCTTCATGTAGACACTGAGAATTAACATAAATAAAAATATGGCAGCCTTACTATAAACATGCGACGATTGTCTAGCTTTTCATTGCTTGTTTGTCAATGACATAACAACTAATTATACATAGGATAATTAGCATAACATCCATTAATAAAGAAAAATAACATTCCATTTTTATTGGCTATTATAAAATAGTGTAAATTAATATATTACCCATCTCTGTGGGAGTTTTGTTGTCACCTAGATAAAGAAGAGTTTTACGAAGTATTATTTTATTATATTTTCAGGGTAATATATTTTATGTTTGTGTCTTAAATATATCTATATTTATAGAATTTATGATTTTTATAAATGAATTTATAGCGCTTTGTATGGGTATTAGTTATTTGGGCAGACATGCACCCTAAAGGGATTGTGTGTGAAGTCACCTTAGTAGTTACTATGTTAAATTGACGAGAATAATAAAAGGCATATATAAAAAGAAGAGGGAAGGATAAGAGTCTAACACAAATTTTTTTTTTATTTACTTATTATAGAACTTTTCGCTATATCTGAAATATTAACAGCTTCTTTCAAAAATGTTGTTTTTGCATACAAGAGGGCAAAATTTTGGACTATATTCTATATATCTTATATACACGTATTCTGTCTACCAACTATATCGATTGCTTTCCAGTTCTAAATTTATCCCTTTCAGACAAGATGGCCACCAAAAGGAATGTTAAAGAAGATGGAGAAGTTCCTCCTACTGAGAATGTCCCTGTGGTTAAGAAGAAGCGTGCACATGTCATGACTGCTTCCGAAGAGCGCAAGCAGGGTGCCATTAATATGATTGCTGGTATTATGATCACTCTGCTCATTCTATATGTATTACACTCTGTTGGCAGCTTGATTCCTAAACTAGGATTAGTTGATATTGATGATGACTCAAATTATTCTGAATCTTATGACCCCACGCAAACCGCTAATGAGGATGCCCATGTTCATGAGGATCCATGGAACACCCATAGCCACGAAAGCGACGAAAACTAGTTCAAGTAAAGTCTTGATGAAAAAAGTTACGAGTATACATGTCTACAACATAGTTTTGTCTTAGCGATAGGATCTGCAGGTTGCTTAGGACGAGCATTCCTCCAAGGGAGTGATGGTACTGTGATGTTTAAGACCTCCTGGCCCCAATCCGAAGGCAAACTGCCTATAAATTTAAATATATAAACTTATAGACCTAACTTTTTGGGTATGTTTAGTTTATTATGTTCTATCTACTCACTATCTATAATGGTCCCGTGGTATATACAATATGACCTCGGTTCTTTGTTCTTTAATATTCACATTTATTCCTGTAATGGTAAATCCCTATGTGCCTGCAGTATAAACAAGCTGTCTTTCAAATGAAAATCCAAAATAGATGTCTAACTATATATATAACCGAGAAGAGGGGGTGGCTCCTATATGCCTATATGTTCGTACACATCTCTCTCTACCTTATCTGCTTACTTCTATGTACGACTATCTACACCGTTTAACCAGAAACTTAACATTAAACTAGTCTATTTTCTATTTCAGATGGGGGAATCACTATCCTAACCTCCTTATATTTTTAAACGCGTGAAGGACATATACATAGCCATATTATTAAGTGGTTACCTTACATATTACCGTAGAATCTATACGTGTTGATTGGTTAAGGAAGTGGTATAAATCAATGGTTGGGGAGGTCAGTACTTTGTCATCCAATCACCCTTCATATACGATCAAATCATTGCAAAAAATAGTTTTGCAGTAGTATGCCGTATATATAGCTATCAAGCATGCATATATATAGTCCCAGTCCCTAATGGTAAGTATAATTAGATTAGTGCACTACATATATTAATCAATAAACACAGATCATAGTATCCGATTTCCTAAGAACTTAAGCATTTCAATACAATGCAAGGTACCGCACACTGCTATTATTGATGTGTCTAGGTAAAGCCATACTACTATGGTCTATAGAGCTATAGGGCTGAAACAGAAAACCATGATAGGGAATGAAATGAAAAACATAGAAGAAGATGAATAGCAGGATAGGAACATGCTTGGATAGGGGTAGGATATAGAGCGAAGTCCAGGTGTTGGCATAGTATGCCCGACAGGATCAGCTCTGTACTGAACACTCCTGCTGTATGTAGGTCCAGGTCTAGTTTCCTGCAGATCACGGCCTATGTTAATACATATAGTCATGGTCAATTCTACTTGTTTAAAGTAATTAGGGTTCCATTTTCATGTTGTTAACTTGGGAGAGGGGGTAATACCTTGCCACATAAACTGCTACTTATGTTCCAGCTAGAAGTCACAATCCTTTTTTATATTGACTTAATAGACTACATGTCGTTTATATGGTCAGCCTTCATGCATACACCATTAAATATCCAGGAGATGTATCCATCACACCTATAATGTCACAGACTATAGGTATACATAACTATACAATCTAGAAATCCTACAAACCATCCAGATAATGTAAAACACAAATTGATCTTGTAAAACAATTAAGTAGCCCCACCCAACCCCACAGTAAAACCTGGAGATAATATAACTACATACGTAATAGCTGTCATTTTTACATTTAATACATGCATATAATGCCTAGTATATATTACTCCAAAAATGTAACTGAATGTACGTTGTTATATATAGAGTTTCATGAGTTTATGCAATTATATAATTATAAACGCAAGCACTAAGCATACAAGACCATGTTTATATAAACATAGCTCGTTCTACGTAATATAATAAGAAATATGACGGCATCTGTATAATAAAAGTATCTGGATTAGAAAAAAAGTGATAATGGCGCGTAAAAGAAAACAAGAAGACTAGTACAAAGGAGAGATAGGGAGAGCAAAGCAGAGGCCACAGATCAAACAACACAAAGCAAATGAAAGAAGTACCTACATCAAGTCTTCCTTCACGGTAATCACAAGGTGAACTCCGAGAGGGGGAGTGTCAGTAAATGGCGAGTTGTCTGCAAGTCTCCTCTGACTAGGCTTACTCTGCAATACCTGCATGGCCCCAAAAGAGAAGCAAGAATTAACATTAGCATATATCCAACTTAGTACTAATTAAATAAAATACATCTTACTAAAGTTGGAATATTCTACAATTGCTTTTGGTTTTCAGGGTATTTTGCAGCAAACATGACACTCACAGTGGCTAATACTTAGTTTAACCACATGGTTTATATCAACGAATATATTTGGACTTGAAGGTCACTTGCATAATGTGCAAATACCTGTACGTGCATTTACTTCAAAATCGTTGCTTAGATAATCGACGACCTTTCCCTATTCATTCCCCATTCCAGCCAGGTATAGCGATATATTCAATAAAGAAGTTATAGCAGATATACAAGGTCCACCCACCTTACCCCCAGCCAGTTCGATCATGACACGCATCTCGGAAGGTGAAGGCATGACGTGAGGGGAGATATAAATTGACATTCCTTCCAACAACTACATCAAGAGCTATGCGTCAATATATATATATATATATATATATAACCCTGTTAAAATACAAATAACTAAATAGTGAATATTAAAGAGAGTAGCGGTTGTTTTGTATCAATGGCAAAGTTACTATGGATCTATTCGTTTGTGTAAGTGAGCATCTAATCAATCTAACAATTAATTCGACTAGTTCTTAAGGAATTAAGTGTTTCTATTTTATGCAGATAGTTCTTACAAACCATTCCCTCATCAGTGAGAGTTTTCATTAGAACTCCTCTGATTGATTGCTGATTAATTACCATCAGCTTATTGATTCATGGTGACTGATTCTGGTAGTAATTGATTACAAGAAGTATTAGGTCTGGAATCGACCTCTTGTGATTTGAATGATAATGGCGAGATTGATTTATTGGTCAAGGTTACAGTTGATCAAATATGATTTTAATCCAAATGTTGATATAATTTGATAATAGTTAATCTATGATCACTGCAATCAATCAAAATATCCCCTCCCGCCACTCACTACTTGCTCTTCCTTGGGCGCTATCTCATATATTATGATTATCTTTCTATCCAGTCCTTTACCATTGCCATCTCCTTACCCTTATTTTACATCAGTAGTATAAATATTTAACAGACAGAGTTATCATGTTGCCATGTTGATATGTATTCCCATAAGAGAAAATAACCAAACTTGAATAAACCAATTAATGAAAAATCCACGGTTAGATAGACCAATGAGATCTGCGGGGGAGGTGGGGGCATATAACAGAGAGACAGTTTATATACAAAAAGGAAATGCCCAACCTTGGTCTCAGCGGCCCTTTTCATAGACTCGGATAAACAGAAACCATACTTGTACTCCGCTACCTTGTCTTGGAGCGCATAACACCCTGGGTCTGGAACTTATCGCTTTAGCTTTCGTATGTACAACACAACTGAAGTTTGTGCATTTTTGTGGGTCGCAATACAGACGACCTTACGTAATGTAATTGTTCTAACTACAGCGGCTCAATACCACAACATTAATAATGGCCTTACTGCATGCAACTCATAATAAAAGTTTAATAATTGAATGGAAGCAAATAGGTAAAGATGGTAGCATATTTCAAAGTAACAACAACTATAATAAGGGAAAATTAGAGTAAAGGGGAGCAGGGTTAGAAAAAAATACACAATATTAAACACCGACCTGTTTGCACTTATTGCACATAGTATATGTAAAAGTGAACCACATAAATGTATGTATATGCTTGTTGTATCTTACTATTATATCAAGGTATAGACTTAAACACGAGCAGACTAAGCTAGTAATCCAAAAAATGACATGAAAAATAGAAGGGATAAAAAAAAAATATGTTTGGTCCACCTGTCCAAACTGGAAAAGAAAAAAAGATAAGCAATACACCAACTATGCACCTAGCAAGACAGCAAATAACAGCGGCCTACCCAGAAAATGAGGCGCTTTCGCACTATCTATGACCCACTGCTGGGTAACAATAAAGCGACACACAGACATAGCCGATAGAAAGTTGCATGTTCGTACCACCTGCAGGAACCATACCAGTTGAGCTTTGAAGTAGGGTACTTAATTCTTCGCTCTCCTATGTAATAATCAAATCTAGCATGCTAGAGTGACATAATTTCAATCATAAATATGTCCAAACACCTCTCACGGTTAATCCCCAGGGTATTCTTCTGTTCATTACAAGTACTGTCCACATTAAAATATGGTCTTGGTCTTAACCTATCGTCAACCAAACAATTCATAGCTTCTTTTAGCATAAGGATGGGTAGCAATCCCTTGAATCACAGCGTGCTGCGTTTGAAAGGTTAAACGAACATGATCCTCACTACAAGAGTACCACATAGTTACAGAAAGCAACTTTTGAATAGTGTACAATCACCAACAGAATTTGTTGCATCAATTCAATCGTGGTTACTGCATAACTTGTACTGATTTTAAGTCTATGGTAACAGATAATATAATGAATGAGGCCGTATTGAACTATATACATGCAATTACATTCAAGGTAGGTATGCACACAGATGCACTTACATCGGTAAGCAACTTCCATATTATAAATCAATAGGCATGCAGAGCCTACCCTGTTAGCAACGATGACGGTGCATTGCCGAGGATCTGTTACAACATTACCATGATGCCTTTTTACTATCTGAGAGATGAAAATAGGTTAGTCAACCACATGCTACTACCATCCCATCTTCATTTCTTTTCTTACTATCGCTTTTTATTATTATTATATTGGCCTTACATATATATACAAAATAAATTACTTTATAACTAAAGTACCAACACAAAAGCCCTTCTATTGTCAATTAGAATGAGAAAGAAATTATGGATATTCAAGGCCCAATTACTTTTTAGCAAGGCATAAAGAGGAATGTTAAGTAACCAACAATAAAACCATAAATTCTCTCTACCTTTACCTCACTCATCTCTATCTTCTGAGACCTTGGCAGTCCTGTAAACAACACCGAGTAAATAGGCTTGGATGGGCCTGACTGTTTTATTAAAGGAGAAAGCCCAGTGAGAGCGCATTGCTTTAGGGGTGTAGTTGATTCGAGAGGGCAGGCGGTCTTCATATCTCCCGTAGGTTCGACTGTTAGAGCAGAACGGCCGAGTCGATCACAATGCTGTTTTGGTATTTTCAAATTGAAATGTGGATTGGTAAAAGAACCAGACTAGGTGTATGCTGTTATAGTCACAAATATTCATAGCCCTTACAAAGAAATACAATGCCCTCAGCTTTCCCACCCCCTCATCCCCACCGGCTCCAGTTATCTTCTTGTTGCATACATCATTGTTCTGCAGTTGTTTCAGGCCATGCCAAATGTAGTTTAAATACAGTCTAAAACAAATCGTCCGGGATAAACAGATGCATATATTTGTATCTATATTACACATATACACCAGTGTAGTTACTACTTATCTAAGAGCATATCTGTCAAATGTAATAAGCACGGTCAAAGATGCCATGGGAGTATGCTTGTTAATATCAGCCCAAAATAGCACAACCATATATACATACGTTATATGTACATATATACAGACCTACGCACATACACACACACACACAAACAGAATATATATATATATATATATATATACAGGTAGAGATTGCACCTTTGAAGACAATAGCACATGGGGGGACAATTTGAATCTTTTGGCTGGGGACTCTGATTATGACAGGTAGTTATTCTTAACAAATAGCTCAAAATAAAAACACGTTTATACCTATATATTAATGTACGTTCATAACCAGAAAGATAGAAAGAATTTTCAGAAGATTATAGTATTTCATTTCTTTGAAATATATAAAATACCGCTAGGGAAATAATGCCTATATAGATAGTTACATGCTTCTATGACTTATTGAGAAGCCCACCATAAGCCTTCGTTTTCCTTTTAACCAATGATAGAGCACACATATATCTTAATATCAGTCTTTTTCTATGTATCTATATGGTATACACATACATGAATAGGAGGAGGTTACTATCCAGTCAGGTGCTTAAAATGAATAAGAATGACTCGCATAGATAGAACTGATCTTAAAAAAACAAGAACAAAGATACTATCAACTACAATAAAAAACAATAGTAAAAACAACTAACATATTAAAAGCAACATAAAAATATTTTCATTAAGAAAAACCAACATACCCTGTAAGGGGAATACATCTCGTAATCCCTCAATCGTTGAAGGTGTTTCCGGTAGGCTAGATAAAGTTGTGTGTAAATGGCTAGTAGCTGTACAAAAATAAATGCAGTAAGCCAGTGTAAACAACACCAAATAGTACAAAACTGTATATTTATACACCTAAATAGAACAAATAATCATACCAGGACAGGTAGAAGGTGTCAGAGAAACCGTGCTTGGAGTTATAGACCCAGTTGATAAAAAAAACGGAGCGGGGGGAGGAAGAGAGAGCACACTATCTGGATCAAGAAGCTCTTTGTAAGCTCCTTCGGCCATCACAGTCCAATGGGAGTACATGTCTTCCAGCCATTTATGGTTTACTATCGGTATTCCCCAATCCCGGGCTCGTAAGAATTTCTCTCCATTTGCGCTGTTGTCACGTATATATATGCGTTACTGTTTAATCCTTACTAGCCTGGTAGTATAATGCGATATGCCTTCTCACCTACGTTGACTTTATAGTATGCATACATATTCAAAATTCAACTTGTTATAATGAAGGCCAATAGAGTTATTTTCCTACGCTATTGGTCTTTCGTCACACTTGAGTGCTAGGAAGTTTTCCCTACTAGCCCATCATAACCCATAACCAATGTACAAAGTAGATGATTTTAGAAGCAATCAATAGTTCTTTTGAAATCTAGAAAGATAAAACCAAATATTGGAAGTCATTGTCAACATCATCCGTATTATTTAAAGCGCATTCAAGAAGTACAGCCATGCTTTATAGTCTTCAATCTCTCTGCCTATCCCTTTCTTTCTCTATATAATATGTTTTACACGGACTATGCTATTTACCTCAAACAGACAAGATGGGTAGTTGAATCTCTTTCAAGAGCTCCACTATAGTCCGCACCTATCTGAGAGATCATCCATTGGAGATTGGACCTGAACCTGCCAGAGTAACCACTCACTGATATGCGCTGAGATGGGAGGGGAATCTGTTGGCCAATAGTCACATGAAGCCTAAGGGGCACTTGCATCTATACCACCTCCAATTTTCTCATCTTTTTTTATTTCAATTTTTGCTTATGTTGTTTGCTTCTGTTTTCTTTCTTTCTACGCATTCGTTCGTTATATACACATATGCACCAACGCTGGGCCCAGTGTGTTCATTTCATTCTTTCTCATTATCACATGCAATATTTGTCTTCCTTCCTGTTGTATCTTATCTCACCTTTTATGCAATGCACACAACAGCAGGCCTAATCTTAATAATAAATTCAAATACACTATACACTAACCGGCAAATAGAAATATACGGCCTATTAAACACCTACCATGTGATGTGTTTTGGGAATAGGTTCACGTGGTATAGCATAGTGGTGGGGGCTACAGGGAAGAAAGTGAAAGCCTCCTGCCAGAACGTCGTATAGCCACTTAGGGCTTACTACTGATTGGTGGGTGGTCATGGCCTGCAACCAACTCGCATCAGCTTACAAATCATACACATCCTTGCTGTGCCTCGCTTCTTTGGCCATATTATCCTTACAAATATATACGACCTTTTAAAAGTAGATATCTCATTAAAGCTGCTTGTCCTCCCTCGCTCTTGTTGTTAGCGTATATGTTTTACCCACATTTATTTCAATTAGGTTCATAACACATACAGGAATACATTTTTATATTTCCTTTTCTCTCGATGTGCACTTTCACCCATACATTTCAACATTCACTCCATAACCATTACTATATATACAAAGATACACACAATATTTCTCTATTCTGCTCAGCACACTCTGTTACCATTAACCCATAAGTTCCAGCAAGTATACCATTGCATTATGGCCACAACTTGTATAAAATTAGGACATACACTCCAAAAAAATCAAGCTATGCTCTGCAAAAAATCCTACCTCCTGATAAAGGGAATGATCCTTATAAAGGCAAATGACGTAGTGTGCTTGGGCCATGGGTACTTCAACTGAGAGGATATACATTACTGATGTTAATCCATATAGTTTAGTCTCTCACAGTTTTCTCTTATTGTATCCATATTTGTATATATATAAGTAAAGCTAACACATCATGCAAATCTCACTACAGGAGGCCCACTATCCATACATGAATTAAATGTCTTCTTTGTAACAGTATGCTGATATAATATTCAACCTTTCATCCAAGTCAAAGGGCATTTCACGAACACAGAAAACAAAAGGACTATCATATATATGCAGCATATCGCATGGGAATAGGCCAAGCTCAAAATAACGGTGAGTTAAAGACATATTTAGAGAAATAACATACTGGTAAATAAGTAAACACCTATAGAGGGATATGTATGCTTTTTGCATAAATTTACACCTATTGAGATTATTACCGTGGGTACATTCATAGAGACAAACAATATATATATATATATGGATGAGCGAAAACGTACCAATACCCGCTAAAGTAGCAGTATACACCAACTTTTGCCAATCGCAACACACGGGAGGCCGTGTATCTCTAATAAAAAACATACCACAGCCAGACAAAAACCTTTTAGATTCTACCACGTCAGGTTGATCAGAAATGGTAAGGCTCGCTTTTTTGTTTGGAGGAGTGGAATTAGCATTGCGTATAATGGTTACTTTATTGGATGGTATTGTTGTGTTGTTAGGTGTAGTGATTATTTTTTTAGAAGATATACTTATTGGTTTAGCTGGTGTAGTTGTAATATTAGTGGCTAGAGTTGTAATACTAGGGACTACAGTTAATTGTTTAGATGGTTCAATAATAATTTTTGTAGATGCATGTTTGTCATTAGAGACGTGATCAGCACTATTGAATGACATTTTCTTATTGGTATGACACAGGGGCTTAGTACTAGATTTCCCGACTTCATTAACATGTGATTTGTTTATAGTATTAAGAGGGTTATTTTTGTTGTTGTAGGGAAGACCTGTGTTGCTAATCGGCGGATCTGTGCTTGTGGCAGGGAAACTACCAGGGGAGACAAATGATTGTGGGGGTGGTGGTGGGTCATTGGCGACAGATGTATGATGTGTACAGTCAGGTATAGTGTGGGGGATGGCAGGGAGAGGTCGGTAATGCGACTCGTCCAGTAGTGTCCCAGTTCTACAACATTCCATTACCCATGCTGGGGATACACTTTGTATATGGCCTGCCTGCTGGGCTGTAAAATATTTACTCTGGGGTCGAGGGGAAAAGCAGAGAAATGCAACTATTAGCAATTAGTATCAACATTAACAGTGAAGTAGAAAGGAGAAATAAAACAAATGGATGACTATGGGTCAGTCGAAGGGGCCAGTAGCTGCTGCCAGTACAGAGGAATAAAAACATAATAAAAAAATAAAAATAAATAAAAAATATAACACAATTACAAATATCGGATAAAGCACTTATGATGATTTGCATATCTACATTAATACACATATATTGCACATTTTCCTGCAAGAGTGGCAAGAAAATAATGGTTGGGTGGGAATGTAGATATTAGGAAATTGGGGGAGAAGAGTAGATTGTGTCTATGTTGTTGTACCAAGAGGAATGCATGATGTCAAATGTGTGCTCTGAATTAATTCGTGGGCAGTGCCAGAAAATGACCTGACCACGTGGGATATGAGAAAGAAAGAGAAGGATTAACAATGGACTAAAGAGGACTATAACTAGAAAGACAACAAAAAAAGAATGATGTAATGATGAGATAGAAAAAAGAAATGGATGTGTAAATTGTTTGGTTGTAAATTCAAGTCATCTTAAACCCGAGCCTATTACACAGAGTCAACCGTTCACGTAATAAACATAACCTACCTCCTCTGTGGAAGTTGCCACCAGGTGAGTACAGGATGAGTCAAGGTTTTTTTGGCAAATCCCACCAGAGCCCACAATGCAGCCCCACAAGATGGCTTGATCGTTCGAGTTAAACTGCAAAGTACATAGTTATAAATGAGCATTTTTACATTACATAGCTATTAAGAGGTCAACAACCATAACAAAATATTATTCAAATGGGTATATAATATAAAATAGCAGTAAATCAGGATGTCCCTACAAATAGATTTTAAATATTATCAAAGATTCAGAAAATATTTACATGCTATCAGAAAGACAACTAATTGATGTATGATGACCTTAAATATTCTTTAGATATAGCTCAGTACTTGGTAGCAGTATGCATAAAGGCTCTTAGATAGTCTGTCAGGACCACACTACTTACCTGAGACAGACAAATTCGTAGGCCATAGAAGATAGGAGAACGGCCAATAAAGTAGTCCTCCCACGTATAATTAGTTAAGGATGATCATTTACCTGGACCAATAAAAACAAATAAAAACCGTCCATTTCAATTTCTGTACGCTTATACACCTAACATGTACATGTTCCCATCTAGGACTATGTACATAGACAAGACATTGTGTATATACCTACATATTCATTCACCCTCTTTTTTCTCCATCACCTCTCTTATACGTGGTCTACCACACTTCATCTCTAAGTGATTAACTGTCCCAAGAAAATACTTCAATCTAGACCTCTACAGTAGCTACTATAGTAGTAACACGCAAACATTATACATAAGCCCATCAACGACGAGCCACCGAAAACACTGTCAACATTTATTTGGTGTGTCTAAAGAATCTAATACGGATAGTCTCATAGTTTTCATCTCTTCTTTCCCCATTCTCCTCCTTTATAGAACGCCTTTCTATGGTTTACTCGATCGATCTATAATCTATAAGATAAATAAGCTATTATAACAGACAAAACATAGAGAAGAAAAGTCAGGAATATATATGTCGTAAGTAAATAATAACACAACATACTGAGGCAAACATTAGTAAAAAGTAAACGATATGGGAGTTGCCTCTTAGCTTCAATACTGTCCTTCACCCACTGTACCTAAAGAGATAAGTAAAGTAGGTAAGTATAATAGAACATCCTAACATAATAATATATAATATATCTACGTGTGCCTCTTTTTATTTTAAATATTTGCAACTGATTGGATCATATGCCGAAACACATACCAATCATAATAAACGAGCGGGTCGATCAGAATAGATTAATTAATTATATTGGAATAAACTACCTTGAAATGATCACATAGCCTTTATCAGGGCGACCAATATAGATAACAAGATTACATAATTTAAAAAGCTGTTTAATCATCTACCTATAGTAATATATATATATATATATATATAACATTCAGATAGAATACTGGGTTTATTATCCTAATGCCAAATGAATTTATAACTATTAGGATAATAATTAAAAACAAACAAAAGACGGGGAAAATGTTAGTAGAAAGGGATAAAGGTCATATAAATGTGCATAGAAAAAGGAGTCAGAGCTTTGGCTGTCCAGAATGCCAAGGGATTAAATTTTGCCATGAACAACATACTTCGGTTCTTTTAATGTATAAGTACATGCGTGTAATTATATATATATATATATACTAAAGTAGTTTTTTTGTAATAAAGTGAAAAGGGTAAATATCTTTATATTATAGAGGGGGAAAGTGGAATGTGAAAGATAAATGCAAGGAGGACAGAGTGAGAATATGCGTGGCTTGAAATAAAAAAACGTGCAACAATAGAAGAAAAGAAGAATACAGATATAAAAAGAGCGGGGAAAAGACACGAGGCAGAAATAATGTATATGGTGCTGTGTTCATAAGATAAGCAGTAGAAAAAAAGAATAATGAATATGAAGAACAGTATACAAAGAGAATGAATGGGACAATTCGGGTGAAGCAATGACATAAAAAGAGGACCAGAAAGCCATACACACATAAAGATAGCAATAATATAGAAAAGAGAGACAGAGACAGAGACCGAGACAGACAGACAGAGAAAAATATAATATGAAAAATAACTGAAAATTATCCATTTATATAAGGGGCATGCAATGTGGTGGCATACCCTAATAAGTCTTTGTGATCTCTCTAGGGCGGTGCCAATAATCTCTGGATAATCGTAGAGATTGTCCTGGCAGAAAAACATCGTGCCTTCCTGGCCAATACCGTCGTGTATAGTCGCGCCATGCTTGCTTAATAGCCGGTGTAACTATAGAAAAAAACATTGGTCAACCGGTATATCTCATAATGTATAGTTGCATATTTGAGTGTATGTGGGTATGGGAAAATATGTGTTCCCAAATGCCTGTGTTTATATGTATCATATCAGTACGCACAATAACGTATATATATATATATACGAGAGAGTGCCGATAGTTGTGTATTTTTACCTACATGCGGCAGGCACCTAATGGAATCAGGAATATACTCCTTTACACGCATACAAAGAGCCATAATCGGACATGGTAAACGAATATATACATACAAGATATGAGGACACCTGCCAGTCTACTCACATAGTTCTGATCGTCAATTGGATATACTAAAACACGCCATATCATAGCAGCTATATATACATAGTCTCTACATCAAAATGATTCTACGCTAAACTCTCATGGATGCCTCCTTCTACATTCTCTCTCTCTATATATATATATATATGTATCTCATTAAAATTTCTCAGTGTCTTTTTAGGTACATGAAATCATATGCTGTAAGTATATGCTGATGTATAGCGGCATGTCTGTAGAGGCATACAAACGCGTTTATGTAAGTGTGCATATGTTTGTATAATATACATTGGTGTAGTTCGGTAGGCCTTGACAACTGTGTATCGGTATGGGTATGTACGCACTTCTGTATAAAATATTCTATTTGGATGGGTTCACATACCATTACAAAAAGTTCTCCTTCCCTTACTCACTCCATATATATATATAAGAAGTAAACACAAATAGGTAGATACATAATATATAATTTCAACGTATTTCACACTTTATATTTTTCCTAGTTGCGTTCTCTCAATTTGCTTTGTTATTTTTCCATTAGATTCCCTGCGTGGTGCCAAGTCTTTCAAGGTTTATCCTCTAACCCTCCTACCTTCTGGGCCTTTCATCCTTCTCAAACCACTTTTTATTTATAACCCCACTTAGTACTAATATATTTACTATCACTAAACTATAGTCCTTTATAATCGCCTTGACCTCAACACCAACTCTCACCCACTCAATAGCTCTCTTCTATATCTATGCCTCTTCTTTTACTTTTTATTTCCAAAAAACCAACTGCATCTTTTCTTGTAATAATCTATTATAGTACTTCGTCCGAGCATATTTATGTGGCAAGAAACTCATTCCACTGACCAGCCCTCACCTCCTGTGAGTTGGATATCATGGTAGCATCCAGCGAGCATTGCAGATCCTCAAAGACAGGCGGAACAGCCATTAAGTATTAGGTTATGGTATGTAGGTGTGCATGAAATGTAAACTCGTAAAACTTACTCCTAATTATATCTTGCTTTCCATTCCTTCTACTGTCCCAAGGTACATTTATATTTGAAACACTACGTCTAAAAAGGATATATTTTGTTGTTTTCACGTAAGCTTTTTATGAAGCATAGTCTGTTATGGTAGGTAGAAATTATTTCGCCCAAAAAATATCTAAAATATCTTAGTTAACTCAACGAATATCTACAAAATCCTGGGATATCTTGTTTTATCTTCCAGTATCATGGCATTATCTCACGATTATTACATTATTATTTTATTGTCTTTTAATCTACCTTGTCAATTTGAATATAATAATATTTCCCGCCTCCCGCCTAAATTCAGCCTTCACCAATCAGACGAAAAAACGATTTATAAAGGGTAGCGAGGCCATATTTCATCCAAACCTCAGCTTACATTATGTAGTTCATACACTGGGTGAATGGAATATACTGGTTTGTTATTAGCTTTAAATATTATATAAAAAATACATTCCGGAACATGCATATTTGATATTTAAGTACATGCCAAATATCTACACATGCTGAATCTACAGATTGGGATATCATAAAATACTTAATATATCCAGATATATGATAGCCATTTGCAATATACTATTTCAGTTAATGGTCAACAATATTGTGTCACTTTACATGGATTTTTCGACCATGCACCAACATTATAAAAGTATTGCTCTAAACCAATAGGCATTTACTTAAGCACATGCACAACTATTAAGGTATTACACATTCGATAATACACCTGTGGAGAATAACGTTAAATTTAGTCTGCAATTTTCTCCGTCTAGGCTTAGAACATGAATAGGTAATATTCATTAGAAAACACAAATAATATCGGTCACTTACTTCTAATTTTTGCGCTATTAAGTCTTAAAATATAGATAATATCGAATAATAGTCGCCAATAGCATCTACAAGATGAAAAAGCTAATAATAACAAGCGCTAAGTGCGTATAATTATAAAAAATTCAGAAGCCCAGCTTTCGAACGCCTAAATTATTGATGGGCCTAATTATGGGTTGCATACCAGAAATATTATTGGATAGAGATTGGAACTGGTAAAATGTTGATTGGTTACTTGTAATTTAATTAATAGTTTTGTCTTTGTACGAGTTATTAGACCGATCGAATTCTGATCCAGTACCTTAATCTTTAATCTCTACTTTCCATTGGCTTGCATAAATCCAGTAAAATAATACCTTGTCCATTTTTAATGTGGGAAATGCCACAGGTTTTACATTGAATTCTAGGCTTTACACTTTACTCTTATTTCTATCAGATCCCGTTCCTAGTTTATTACATCATATATTGCACCACATAGTCTCTAAGTATTTTTTAATATTCACAATATCTTATCACACTGTCTGTGGCCATTGACACCCACCCGTCACTCAGGCAATGCAAAACTGATTTTTTTGCGTGTAACTTAAACGGTAATATGCAACAACCACAAGCCAATGCAGAATTTTCTCATAAAGTATTTTGTTGCCAATTAAAACAAGTTAAAAGAATATCAGATATTCCAGTAAAGGTGAAGCTTGGGACTTCAACGTTTAGATCTGTTTGGATTCAGGCGAGTTCTTTTCATACTAGTGGTTGTTGCAATCATTTCTTCATCCATGTTGTGGTGTTTTGAAATTAAGAAATGATAAGTAAATGTACCGTTAGTAGATTTTAATGCAAGTTAATTTATTTTAAACAAATGCGCGCATACCTGACGCAAGTTCGCATATGCAGGCACCATTTTTTGGATAGAGGATCTGAGTTGACTTCTGTAAATAAAACATGAATGAACGACATGATCCATAAAACATTGTTTGATTATGACACTTAGACTTTCTGTTGACCTTCTATAAATACTGCCTTCTTATACTAGAGGTGTGTGTTTTTATTTTACTTGCGTGTGTGTGTGTACATACGGTCAGGCTTACATACATCTGAAATGGAATGTGCCCTTTGAAAGACTTTCCTGACATCTTCCAATTGCAGGGAGACGTAGTCGAAATATTATCAGGCGGCCATCAACTAGCTGTTGATGATGGAACAGGTATTGTGATAGTTGATCTTCTTTGGCTTACAAAGGCCACTGGGGAGAACCCAATTTCCTCTATTGGTAAGCTCTGTATCGCTTGGTATCTTGGCTATTTTGTTTTGGGTATTTTTTCTGCTTATATTGGCTGGCGTTTTAGTGTGTAAAAAGCAGACACGGATCTTGTAATGGACCTTCTCCTCCTGGCCCCCAATAGAACTTATATTAGTGTTAATATAAAATTTTGTGCGTTTGGAGAATATATGGTATGATTGTTGTAAATATTTACGGGGGAAGACATTCAAAGGGTGATATATATACTTACCTTTCATTGAAATTGTTTGCCGAGGTTTCATAGAAGAAGTGGCTTTTAAATTCTGTTTGAGTAAAGAAAATAATGCACATGAAAGGCGATGTAAGGAAATATTAATAAAGTACCTATCGACAGGAGCCTATGTGCTAATAGCTGGGACTCTCCAGCTTGCTAGTGCCATGACACCTAGCTTTACAACAAGAAAGGAGGGCTCTCCTCTCCGTCAATGTGATTATTTTGTTAAGGCTTTTAAATGTGTCGACCTTTCCAAGCATGTATGTACTTTTTTCATTGTTTTTTTTTCACTCAAAATGGCAGTGTTTTAGAATTAAAATCACTTTTTCTAGAAAGAGCAGACCAGATTAGAGCATTTGAAAATTTCAAACCGTACAAGTTGGAAATATAATAACTTTTAATTACATGTAGGGAAGTGACCAGGCCGGTAAAAATATACGTTTATCTCTGAGCTGTGTTTATTTATTTGCACAATTTCTGCAATACTATATATTTACTATAACAATGAAAACACGTAGAGTATACAATTTATGTGCGTACACCAGAGGTCGATTACCACTCCCTCACCTCTTACCCAAAACGTTACTATTAAAATTTATTATTTTCCGGGGTCTTACTGATATATGCTCTTACCCTTTTGACTATAATTTATACCTTCTATTCCTATTTTTATCTTGTGTTTTAGGCTTGTATATGCTGGGTCAAAGATCAGTCTCTCTCCGTGTAAAATAAGATATAAAGAAAGGGGATTATAGAAGGGTGTGGGATTTGAACACTGCTGTCAGTCTTAGTAGAGAATATGTAGATGAATAATGATCGGAGGGAAAGAACCTATATGCAGATATATAGGGACAAAGAGAATGAGGGGTGAACGAAAACATAATGATATTTTTGGCCAATAATAGTTAAATAATGGTTTCAGTGGACATGATTTTTGAACAGAAATACCCCTTATAATAGCTCTAAGTATATACTTACCTATAGACATAATTAGGTTTATCACATCACTAATATGGTTAATCTTTAAACAGCCTAACCGATCACCTATGTGGGACTTAGAGGTAAGCACTTTGTTTTCCATGATGCTGTCTATGCTCTTTGTTTTGGTTATATATCAAAATTGCCTCGGTAATTACAATTTCCACAATTATTTGGTCAATATCACTATTATTAATACATATCTCTATAACGCTATACAAGAACTTGTTAAAATTAAGTACAAGATTGTACTTGAAATACTGCATGTTGCATTTAGATGTCTGTTACTACTAACTATATATGCCCCTACAGATTCTCCTAAGCAAACATGCTCGTGGGTAGTTGTAAATAATGTATCTCTGGAACTTTGAGGACCAAGTCAACTTTGTCGATTAAGTAAGTATGTGTAATAAGCCAAAGTAGATGTGCCAAACGATCTGAGAAGGTAACAATTCAGAAGTGGCGATATTTTAAAAGAAAGAGCAGAAACAACATTCGATATATATATTATGACTGGCATATATTGCCGGTACTTTGGCTGGAAATGCATTGCACAATGGCCAAATAATATTAAACATAAATATTGTATAGCGATCTGTGGTAGTTCTAGTGACTTTTCCACGGGTTTTAGGGGCTCCAGTTAGTTTTTGCTTATGCATGTGTGTTGCTGGACTAGCAATAGGTGTAGCGCTGAGTTCCGATGATCCATTTTCAATAAAAATCTGAAGTGAGTTTGAAGTGATTGAAGGTTTTATCTCTAATTGTCTGTAGTACTCATACAAATTCAGGAGGGACTCCTGCCTTAATGTGTTTAGGTGCAGTTGCAGTGATAGCATAGTGCGAACGATCAGTGAGAGAGGCTAAGGCTGGGTGTAGGTTAAAATTATTATTACTATTGAAGGTAACTAAACAGGTCTCTGTATTGTTTATCAGAGAAATATTAGAGCATTGACTATTATAATTATGTGCCAATAAAGAGCTAGACATTACAATAAAACATGATGATTATAAAATACAGGCCAAGTATCTTCTAAGCATCAATGAGAAAATATATGTATATATATTTAGGATATTGTTAATAAAATAGTAAGAAACGCAAAGCTTTGTTTACAATGGTTTGAACGTCATTGTCCATGTCTTCATTAGTTGTTTACATTCCTTTTATTCTTTTTGCACATCTTGTTCACCACAGATGTCAATATAGCTACGTTCCACAGGTTGATCCAAATGGAAACGGGATAGATTCTTATTGGTTAATGCAATTCACAGGAGTCCTATGAGGCCCATTAGAGATTCTTGATTATAACTTGATCATAATTTCTCCAATTGCGCTAACGTATGTGTCTTAGTTTAGACAGCTTTTTCTCTAATGCCTTTCAACTGTCAATTGTTAATATTCCCTTAATTTATATTGATGAATCACTTCATCTGATTAAAAATGTCATTTACACAACTAATATTGGACCAATTGTTTTATGACCCAATTGTTGTCAGCTAGTTGTGGCTCTATCACTCATTCCTTCTGAGTTAACGGTCTTGCAACATAGTATATACTTAATATTAAGGCATAAATTGTACCTAAATTGGTTTTTCTTAGAGCAAATACATAGTTCGCCACGCATACCTTTTTTTACAATCCTACGTGCCTAGTAGTTCCTATATTTAATATGTTACCATATGGATGAATAGTCACAGATCACTGAGTAGCAAGAGCTTTATTTTTGACATAGTTATTAATATATACCTTATTAATCTCTTCAGATTGGGTTACCTCCAATTTTTAACAGTAACATCAAATTAGACCCGTGTCCAGGACTATTAGGAAATAGTCAAATGTATACAATTATCTGTATCATAATACTTGAAGCAACTATATTTGTGATGAAATTGTCAAGTAATTCTTCAGGGTAATTTGGTATGATTGCAGAATTAGTTCCGTAATTAACTTCAAGTAGTATTGGAAATTAACCTAGATTATTCTGGTTAATGTTAATAATCAGCAATTGTTGTGGATGATGACTCCGCAAGTACCAACAAGTTGACAGATCTAACTTATGCTATTCCGATTTCTGGACTAGACAATTAGAATACAGAAGTTTAGTCCTACGCCTTTTTCTCATAAATCTGACATCAGTAGAAAGGAATATATGGGTTTTTCTTGTACATTTCCATGTTATTCCGCGTAATAGACCTGTAATTGAGTAGCATTCTGTTGTTCTATTTTGGTAATTACTTAGTTTTAAAAGTTAATACTTGACCTCAAAGAAAATATATTATTGTTCTATTTATGTAGGAGGGTGCCTATGATAGCAGATTATGGGAGCAACAAATGCCGCATAATTACAAAGAGGACTTTTGAAATTCAAGTAAGGATTTAAGATAACAATTTTCAATCTATGGGACCTTCAAATGTTTTGTATCAGATTTTAACAGAAACAAAACATAATACAGCAGTTGTATTCATTACTAATCAGTAAGGAGCAAATAAATTAAATTTGAAGGGGAAATTGGTAAGTCACTCCTAATTTTCTCTAAAAAAACTCTTAATATTAGGGTCAAAACGTTGGAATAAAAGAGGATAGTTACTGGAATAATTCCTGGTCAACTTTGAAAATGAAAATACCTTTCTATCATGTAAAGTGACAATTAAGTGTAAATTATAATTTGATTGACTCAGGATGAAAGCCCGAATGGGATTGTTGAAATATAAACCAGATACGCTAGACTCCAAGTTAAAGTTTATTGACATGCATTGACAGGGTTCAGCCGTTAACAGATGTTAATAGTACGGCTTTATATAACTAGCAGTATGTGACTAGTTGAATGTTTCACATGTATTTAACTTTCTATATTGGCATCATTATTATATATTGCTCCCAGAGCATGCCTTCACGTGCCATAATGATTAGAAGTTTAGTGCACATCTGGAGATACATTACTATGGCGTGTGTAAGTAATTAATTACAATAATGCTACATAAAATAACATATTGGTTGGCTATATAAATTAATAGTTGAGAATGTTTGCATAAAGTATTGTCGGGATTAGAAAATTGCTCTAGATGTGAAAAAGCGTTGCCCAAAAGTAGTATTCTGTCCGGATAAATAATTTTGGAGTTACAACTAGTGTAACGTATAAAGTTACAACTTAGTTGTACTGACACAAGAGTAGCGCGAAATGAAGTGTCCAATTAGCAGATTCAATCATGTAAATGAATTTAGTGTATGACAGACTGGTTTGCTAATAAGAACACAACTATATAACCAAAGTTGTCAAATTGAGTCTTTTCATAATTGCCAATATCAATGTTCGACTACATTCTAAAGTTCAAGGATATATGCTGATTTTTGGCAACAAAGGAAGTCTTCTCTGTATTAGACACGGGGGTGTCTGATGAATTGCAGGTGTTGAGGGTATTGGCCAGGTTATGACCAATTTACTCCAAACTATTACATCAGTCGATCGGTACTTGCGCTAAAAATATCTTCTTCTTAAGACCATTGAGTTGCAATAGGCGTTCTCTTCACAATTTTAATAAATATTCTTGATAAATTTTTGGATTTAATGCAGGCTATATTAATTGTTTTATTAATAATTTTAATAACAATTATCTTAAATTGAAAACGTGGGCCCATACTAAGTCTAATTATACTTGTTCTATGGCTGTAAATACATAAGGACAACCGAGTCTACCAATAGCATAGTCTTGTCAGTTAAATATACTAAATGGGAAATCTAGAGGCAAATCTAGAACGTACTATACAAAAAGCATAGTATCCATAGAAGCATTATTTAATTTGGTAGCCCTGGTCGTTTTATTTGCTATACTTAACAGTAACACAGCCCTCCTTAAGATCATGGCAATTTACCTTTGGAATTGCAGTTTAGTCCACATGAATGCCAATTAGTAGAATCCTATTCTTAAATATTGGGATGGCACCACATTAGTGTTTCGTAGTAATTAGAGGTTCAAAAAAAAAAACAAAAAAAAAACATAAATGTAACACTTATAGCATATATAACTGTCTTTTTTAAAATTTCAGTCACTTACTCTAGCCATAATAATCCTGACATTGACAACTTTTAACAAGTCCGGATTACAAATTTGACTAAATATTGTTGTTTAATAAGATTTATGCATGAGGTTTAGCATGAGTAACAATGCGTACCGGACAATTCATTTAAAAGGCTTATGAAAGCTGTAGAAAGAAAGGTAATAACTTCTACTTTGCTACTGAAACCCAATCAGTGGGTATGAAAATGTCAAAATAGGGGCTAGACGTATCCGACTCGATATTGTAGTTCAAGGATAGGCACGGATCGTTAAAAGCCGGTGGGTAGCTGCCATTGGATAATTTTTTATCTAAGTACTTGCAATTTCTAAAAACAAATTAAAATGTTTCGCTAAACATTTAACTCGTTGCCTCTGGATTTAGCTAATAATCACACTCGCACATTCTTTCTTTGTAGTACTTCTGCCCAATATTTCTTAGTAACTGTCAACGGGGGTTCTTTCTATTTACATAGGCTTGTTGGACAAAGATTTCGGTTTTATCAAGGCTATAATAATTAAAACCTAATATTTATTATATTGTTGCAAACTATGATGATGAAAGTGGAAAATTTGGGTTTGTTGAATGCAAGTAATAAGTATAGTTCAATTTCACGAAACTTGTCACTAAAGTCAAGAAAAAGTTCTACCCTAGTCATTTTCTTGTCACAATTTGATCAGGTTGTCTTGGATGCAGTAAAGGCCAAGTATTTCTATCTTTCTCTTTATACGGTCTGTTTTATATCAAAGACAGACCTCACAATAATTTCATGGTACAACTGCATTGTTCAAATAATTAATAACTAATAGCCAATCCAGACCAAGTGTCTGTAGTTTGGATATATAGCTAAGGGAAAGGATGGCATCAGACAAACCTGTCAGCCGTGCCATAGCCTGAGTATGTAGCTATTGCCTTAATTGCTCTATGTAAACAGTAATGGACTGGCAATTTGTTTAGTAATGGTAACCACAGACAGTATACTAATTCTTAATTTATTTCTGCCTATAGAAGTTAGGTGCAACCTCTGATCTGAGGTACCTTGCTTAGATCAGGTTGGTTCTCCAAAATAAAAAGCCACCATCTATATAGTTCAAAATATTTTCTCCAAACTTCAGGAGCTTCATTAAAAAAAATACAATATGCAATTTTACAATGAAATGGGTGTCGACTAAATTTTTAAGATTATTGTTGTTGTAATCCATTTTCAATATCATTACATAGAAAGACATGCCAAAGTTCATGTGAGGTTTAACCTAAACTTGTATTGAGAGGTAAATAACTGCATAATTCTTTTACATTTTATGATGAAGCCATCTGTGAACTTAATACCGAGAAAACAATTGGTACTTGAATATATAAAAAATAACATACGTTGGCTACCTGTAATACTAGCTACAAATTGCTACACAAAATAACTGGTCCTAACTTAATGTCTGTATCTTGGGTATGAAGCTTAACAAAACCTAGCTTTGGCCAGACTTGTCTGTTTTGCTATTTTCCACACTATCAGTTACATCTAAAAAATAGAATACTTAATTTACTGTTTGAAATGAATAGTGGATTAATGCACAATTTTTCTAGTTTCAGTGGAATCTTTCAAAACTAAACAATTCCTTTATTTACCTAAAATCCCTGGACTATATGGAATCTGAAGTTTCTATATAATCTCTGAATGCAAGTGCATTTCTTAATCTTTAATTTATTATCTAGATTTGAATATTTTCCCAAACTTGACAACAAGACCTGCTTAGATAAAGTGACATTTTCCCAAATTTATAATCTGTGTAAATTGATTATAAAATAAAAGTTACACATTGAACGAAATAATACCTAATTAATACAGTTATACAACTATAACGTACCTCTTCAATTATCACATAGGCATAGACCAAAACAAATGTGAAATAACTTAAGACTTTACTTGTATTTAAAAGTAAATATTTCCGTATTATTAATACACATACTGTACAAGAAGTTACTAAGGACTTATTGATTAGCAGGCAATAATCATTTAAATATCAATACATACTATTTATATATGATAAAATTTTATAAAAATAAAAATTTGACGGAACGATTCCATTATCTAAATCTATATGGACTGATTTATGGATTTGTTCTGTACCTTTGCTAAGAAGTATGTTTAAACCTCAAGCAAGAATATTCTGAAGTATGATCTTTATGGTGCCACATTTGGAATGCCCAGGTCTGGCGTGCCATACATTTAAGTGGTTATTGTTATTGCCCTCTAATATCAGGCATGAGTCATATGTTCAAAGCAAGATATAATATTGCCGAAATAAACATGCAATATGATAATTGCATTTATTAAACAAAAAGGCCTTTGTGAAAGGACTTAAACTGAGTTAAAAATCAAAATGTAGATTGTACGGTTTAAGTTCTAAAGACTTGTTGACTAACTAGTCAGAGAAAATCTTCTTGTGTCAGTAGTCAACTGAATAAAGTGCAGCGATATGTGCTCTATGTAATCTATTAAATATATTAAATAAATAATGAAGTGCTTAGACAGACAAACTTCTTAATTAATGGTATAACTTTCTTCCCAACCGATCATCTATATACAATAATTACTACACATTGCGGTAGTGTACATATATACTCACATTCAATAAATTAACAGTTTATGCAAAATCAAAATACAATTCAAAATCAAAGCGTATTTATGTATGATCTAACTCAAATATTTGCGGCCTTGCGGCAAAAAATAGATAATAAAGATTTTCAATTCTTCCTGTTAATAAGCCAAGAATGATTAGGGGGATGTTCTTAGCTGACTTCAAATTAAGTTTATTTCCCATTTTTTCTGAAAGTTAACAATCAGATAATTTTGATTCTTAACATATTGTTCATACATATACAAAATCTAAATTCAAGCATCTGATTCATTGTATTACCTTATGCAAGGACAACTTACTACCATAAAAATCTTAACCAATAATATATATATATATATATATATATATGTATATATGAACAAACACATATGTACATTAAATAAACACAAAAACAAACCAATAAGAAAAAGGAGAACTTATTGATATCGTGCATACATCTTGCCCAAATAATTAAACAATTTCATTGCCAAAAAACTTATTTGTTACAATAATAGCGTATATAACATGTTTAAACTTGAGTCCCATGCTACCTCTATACAAGGGACAGTAAACCACTTCCATTGTGCATTGGTATTCTAAATTGGAAAAATTGGGGCTTATGTGAGCGGTCGGAAAGCAAGATAACTAATCTTTTCGTTGACCGGGTTAATCATTTTGGTCCCTGGACAAACAGGTGCATCGGCACGAATGGTGGTGTATGTCGGCATTCTGTGGAAGAGAGCAGAAAGATTTAACCATTGGCGTAAGCGATTATATTGTTACCATTTTTATTGTAACAGTTGTAAAAACAATAGTTGTAAATAAGCAGAAGATACAGAAACAGAAATAAGAAAAGTGGAGACTACCAGGGCAAGCAGTAGTTTAAGTTATTCTGCCCTTACGTACAGTTATTAATTTAGGTGTACTTATGTATGAGTTTTAGAAAGCTGTAAGGGAATATATGGATGATTAAAGTTAAGTTAATGAGAGTGCAAGTCAAAAGCTAATGTTTAAGTGCAGGTATATCATAGGGAAGGAAAACACCAATATAAGTCCTACAGGTTATCTTACCTTCTCCTAATTCGTGGAAAAGAAAAATCGGCATTGGTATACCAGAGGGTGGCTAGTATTACAGGTGGCTTAGTTGACGTAAAACCAGCGGACGGATACGTAATGATGTTTTTGCTCCAGAACCCACTGATACCAATGGCTGTGCCTGCAGCAAATTGTGCAGCCGGTCCCCCTTGCTCACTGACAGCTATATCTATAAAATAATAATGCACTTGAGATACTTCCTACCAAATTAGAGGCTACAAATTACATTTTAGACCAAAATGTACAATAAACCAATCTGAAAGATTATAGCTACATATATAGCAAAGGTTATGTAAGTAGTAAAAGAAAACACGCAAAACAATAATATAGAGGTGGACAGACTAACAGAATGTATATATAAATCGCATAACACTTACCTTTCGTAGTGGATTCAATCATGACAAAGCCTAATTTTACCATAGACCGAACCTTGACACCAGGGAATACTGTGGCTAAGGCTTGCATGCCGTTACGTGCAGCTCTAACAATCCTGACAGTTGTAAGCTCCTTATCCACGGAATCCTGAACAGTGCCTAATAGGGCTGGCATATAAAGGACATTGGGGTGGCGGAATGTCGCTAAGGTATCAGGAAATACCATCCTTGAACTTGCAAACATATTCACGTTGCCAAATTTGATGGGAGTGTCTTGGGCAATAGCCAGCCACGTTACATATTCTCGAGTATGCATACCATCCCAACAAGGAGGTTCAATCAACCTATATAAAAACAACCCAGTCATTAATAGTCACAGAAATCTACAGAGATAAAAACAAATTCTCATAAACTAAAAACAAAATCAAGAGGCCAGATATATTTGACTTAGGAAAGGATATCATATAAACATTTAACATAGGACATTCAGTAATCTAGGCGTTTGGGGGGTGGGTGAGGTAGGCTGGGGGGGGAGGGGGGAGAGGGGTTGAC
>NAOQ01000160.1:103363-124595 GCA_002751075.1 Ichthyophonus hoferi | reverse complement strand
GCACCAGATTTGTCCTCCAATTGGTCCTCGTTAAGGGGTTTAAATTGTACTCATTCCAATTATAAGACCTTTAAAGATCATGTATAAACACTTTTACATCAATGAGAAAAGGGGTTAATTTGGCATCTAGATATGGACACAATAAAATTTTAGTATTGTATTGCGGTAAGATCGGTCAATTCTAGTGGGTTTCTGTGACCTATCGTGAGTTAGATTAGCTAATAATAATCTTTTCAAGCAGTTCCATTTGTTACAATGAATACAAGTATACACCATTGACCTGCACAACAAGATGAAATAAGTACAAATGTAAACGAAATAACCAATAAAGGCCCGGTCGTTTGCCCTCGCCGTTTTCGGCCCCCGGTCATTCACGCACATACGGTTCCCTGGCAAAATTATTAAGTTCTCGTATATACACATAAAACTTTGCATATATATATCAATCACATTGTTATTATAATGTCTAGTTCGCCGTTAGCACTCACACACGATAATTTGTGTTCAGATCTCCCCCCCATTCAAAAGTTAGAGAACTGCATACTAACATGAATAGTGACAATGATTATTATCTACCTAGTAATATAGCACCTCGTACTGATTGTACACACTGTGCTATAACCACTATCGCACCTAAGCAAACTAAAGTAGGAATTCCTCCTTCCGTAGTAGCTAAATATAACCAGAGACAGAGGCATTCCTGTAGTCTACATTTGTTTATAAGGAGAGGGAATGTTGAATTAAGAGACGCTTTAATGTGTCCCTTTGCATACACGGAGTACGGATATGCTAAGACATTTTTTTATTATCGAAAAAGTCAGCCGGACTTGTCTTAGGCAGGATACCTAAGCAATGAGTATATGTTGGGAATAATATATAGAGACAGGAGTGTTCCTGTGACCTATATTCGTTTAGAAAGAGAGAAAATACCAAATTAAGGAAATTTTAACATGTTCGTTTGCATGCACGGAGTACAAAGATGCTAAGATAGATTTCTTATTATCAAACAAGTCAGCAGGACTGGTCTTAGACAGAATGGTTAAGCAATGTATTATCTGGACCCCTAAAGCATATGATCCGAAATGGCTTATTATAGCTGCAGGATTTCTATCATTGGTTGGTTCAATTTTAATAAATCATCTTGGATTGCCGTTTAATACCAATAGATTGCATTAACTATTACCCATACTACATATGCAATAATGATTGCTAATAATATTAAGTGTTTATAGCGACATAAAGAAATACCTAAATTAATTAAATATTTCTGTTTTAACAGTACATGATATTGTTCTGAAACTGTTTTGGTTGGGAATTTAATTTGGTATGTATAATAAATGTAAGCAAGGATCAATAAGAAATCATTTTGAATCCATTTATAAGATTTTCTTGACAGATAATTAAGTTAATTATCTGTTTTTAATATGCCTCAAAATCTGACACACTTAGACTGGGCCAGTATACAATTTAACTACTTACATAAATTCATAGACCGTGTACAAAACCGGATGTTCAGAACCAGTCTAGACCCAGCTAATATACTTTATTAGAGTTGGTGTTAGCCAATAGACGTCTCGTAGGGATTGCTGATTATAACATAGGGGCTGCAAAACCTTTAACCAATCTCCTCACATGTTAGAACAATGAATATGTAGCAGAAATAAGTAGAGAGAGGTTAGATATAAGTAGAGGCATGTTGGATATAGATAGAGATAAGCTAGTAATAGGTTAGAGATAGGTCTGATATGGGTAGGGATAAGTTAGATATAGATAGATATAAGTTAGATATAAGTGGAGATTCGTTTGCTCCCTATAATCTGTATTATTAGGATTTGGAAGTGGCCCTCTCCAATTAAATGATAAATTGTAGTTGAACGCGAGTCTTTTGTCTGAGGTCTGAATCTTTCCTGTCACTGGATCAAGACCTTAAATGTAGTAGTCAATAGCTGTGGTTTCGTTAGTTACTAGGAATGTGCAGAATTTCTTAATAAAGTTGAAATCTACAGAGCGGGGTGAAGTACATTAAGTTTAGCCAAAAATGACGTTTTAATTAGTAGAAAACTACTATAGACAGCGAAGAATAGAACCATCATCATACATGCCTTCTTTTGCATAATACCTATCTCAACTTTCTATTGAAAGTGAATCAGAGTTAAGAGCTACTTTCTATTACTAGCCAAGCAAGAGATACATCTATAGAACATTGAACTGGAGTTCCCGAAGCCTGTGGATAAGTTACTATAACTACTGCGGGTTGCTATTAAAATGATATTGAAGTTAGTAACAAAATTAAATGAAAAATTGAAAATTGAAAGATTAAAAGGTCTGGAGTTAATACTGCAGTTGATTTGCTTCACTAAATGTTTGCAGGGGTTTTTTTCCTCCAAGAAATAGTCTGCAGTCATGAAAGATTTATTATCCTATACTGATTGTTCTGGTATGTGGCAAGATCAATTAGATATTATACAACATTTATGTTGTAATCAATAAATCCTACTAGATTTCTGTTAACTAATTTCAATTCTAATAAAGTATTTAAGCTGGGGACCAGACTGGTTCTGGACATGCAAGTTTGATTCATAAACGTGGTGTATAAACTTATATAAGTAGTTTAGTTGTAAATTGGCTCAGTGTAAATGTGCTTGATTTTGGAGCATATTAAAAACAGATAATAAAGTAAATTATGTGTCACATTTAGTAAACAAATCAGATAAACATAAGTAAAACGGAGTGGTACACAAAATCTAATAGGACATGAGTTCTCCAGTTTAGAACATGCAAGAGCTGTAATGTATCCCTTACCTGTTGATAACTGTATATGTATCAAGTAGGAGTGGATAGAAGCATCATATATCAAATGGAACTCAGCACAATAGACAGCGTTTATCTCCAATAATATATTTATTATTTATCTCACTTCTTAATCAGAGTTCATTGCCCAATGAACTAAAAAATATTTTTCATATGCACTCTATGTATTGTTAAATATATTGGTATTTTATATTGTATATTATGTTAGTTGGTATGTGGTTAGTCTTAATTACTATTAAATAATATATATATATATATATGTCAATATGTTTAGAAATGGAGTAATTATCACATGTATACCAAGTATGATGTTATAGGCTAATACTAATTCGATTATTGGGACTTTGCTATTTTGAGGTTAATTGAATCTAGTCACATGCCTTGATAGCATGTATAACTGTAAAAATACAACCTCAAGTCTCTGGTTCATTCCTCTGGATTTCAAAGATCCTTAATAAATTTAGATTCATTATTTACGATTAACAACTATTGACTATGAATTCATATTTCAAATTGATTCAAGAGTCAGGTGCCCATATATGATTAGAGAGAATATAACTTCTGTAGACATTTAATTGGGCAAACTATTCAGTATTTGGCTAGGTACTCTTTTACCAGCTGAGATGAAAAATACATGTTGAAATGGTAAAATATAAGGTAAACATAACATCCCTGCCTTTATTTTAAACCATTCCCAGAGAGCAATGTGTGTCAGGTGGTGAATTATAGTGTAAACAAGGTAGAAGCCCCATCTCAACCACATAGAGGGTAATCTCTATCATCCTAAACATATGCATGTGATGTGGTGGGACTGAATTTGGACTAAATCGCATACCTAATGCAATATGGCATACAGAAATTAATCTTAATCTGAATAATTACTGTGAGTTTGATAGATGGTTTTTATATAGTTGTACAAGTTAACTAAATAATACTTAATAGTGAATCATAGCAGATCATAAAAATTGAATGCCATATTCTAATGCAAATAAGTAAATAAACTAGGAATCATTTTAACATATTACGTATGTTCTAACAATTATTCCGTGATTGGGTTTCCTTGAGGATAGCTCAGTGAATAGTAACTTATTATACAAATCTGTAATATTTATTGATGATTCCAAATAACCACAAATTAACATGATGACGAATAATGCTATTATATATTATAAATTTACATCTAAAATCATGCAAAACAGAGACCTGTTTGCAACAATAACTACACGTCCCAATTGGATATACCACTTCACTTAATAGTTTTAGATGGAGTGTAAATATCTATCTAGATAACCTGTAACTACATGATATTATTATTATTATTTATTTATTGTTAGCAATAACCTCACAGTGGAATGTAAAGGAGTAAGGGATACATACATATACACTCCACCTTTTTCACCCCATAGACAGACCCCCCCCCAAAAAAAATTCCAAATTTCTAAAATGTGCTTCCACCTGTGGTATATAGTCTGGTATCCAACTAACGACTTGACTGAAATTACCAAAATTACCCAAATTCTAGAAAAACTCTTCATGAGCATCTAATGATTTTAGGATTTCACTCATTTTTTGAGATTTTTCTGAATCATTTTCAGGGTCGCATGTTTTTATGCCACCAAAAAAATCGGTAGACAACCCTGACTCAATACTACTAGTAATCATACTAGTAATAGTATTTGTATTACTATTACTATTACTACTTAGTGGGATATTACTAAGCCAACTATCAATTTCCTGTTCACTATTATTAGTGGCTAGATTATCATGAAATTGATGCTCATTCTCACCTTGCTCAGTGTTATTCGTGTTATTTAAATTCGAATTATGACTATGAATTTCCTTAGTTATCCCCCCAAGTGGTCGTCCTAGAGAACTTCCAGCTGTGTATGTCTGAAATTTCACTCCCTGCTCTGTTAGTGTAGCAGGGTGGAAACTACAACTATATCCTCCTAGATAGTCTCGGAGGTTAGGGGGTTGGGTATGAAATTCTGACCCCCCTTCACTCCCCCCTTGAACTTTCGTCTCGGTTACACCATTAGTAGTAGATGACTGGTTAGGCGAGCGGTTGGTCGGACTTAGAGTGAATTGCTTGGTGTCATTTTCAGAAGGTTGGGGTTTACTTTGCAATTTGGTAGGAGTTGGCGGAGTCTGTTGAAATATAAAATTCATAGTGGTTGGGATTGAGAGAGAAGCTTGTAGATAATTTGTTAATTCGTCGTCGGTACACATACGCTGTATAGGATAAAAGGAAAAGAAGGAGGGGTAAGTATGTGTATGTGTATAGGATAATATTATACTGTATACTATACCATAAGATAAAATCTCCCCTCCCCCTCTCTCCCGCTTCTCCCTATTACCTTATCGGGCTCTGTCACATACACTACAGCCTTGATGCATCCACCTACACCTATCCCTATCTCAACCACAAATATATTATGCAGGTTTGGATGGTGACACTGTAGTATGATTGACTTAGGGCTCTCTGTGGTCGTCTCTATCGTCATAGTTTTTATTCCATCTGTTACTTTATTATGTATACCCTGTTTTATGGTTTCACTGGGGTCTTCGTATTTATCGACTAGACATAGGGGAGAGAGGAAGAGAGAGAGGAGAGAGAGAGAAAGATGAAGATATTAATTATTAATTAACCAATGAATAAATGTTGTTCAAGGAAGGAACTAAGGAAAATGAACAAGAGCGATAGATATTAATATACAGACAATGGTAGATCATAAAACCTGTGAGACATACGTATATATGTATACGTCACAGAGTATACCTATATCTAATACATACACAACTATCTATATATATATGTTTTATTTTAATTATTTAATTAAGACTATTGGCAGGTTCGTTAACTAAAAAAATTTCCTTTTCCACTGCATCCACATATAAATAATTAACTTTCATTACTCCCATCAATCTAATTATCCTATATGTATAATAGTATGTATAGAAAATTTCAAGATTTGCTAGTAATAAAATATATATATTATAAAAATATGATGAGAATTTACTAATAAACTAGTATATTAATTCATTGATTAGTGTACTTAGCCTAATTAAAAACTGACCTGGAAAATTAAGAATGCTTCCAAGAATAGTATTGAAGACCAATTGTTGCCGTAGGAGCTATATAGCGAAAAAGAGTTAGTGGGCCAAATATAGTAATAATAATAACAACAATAGCGTTAGTAATAATAACAATAAAAATAACAATAAAACAATAATAATAATAATAATAATAATAATAATATAATAACAATATGTAAGGAATACAATATAGGAGATAATACAACATACCATAACATGATATAACAACATAACATGGACTCACATTTAATATAGGAAGCAGCAGTGTGAGGGACGGTAATGGTATTTGGTGTAGATATACGATACGACTAGTTTTAGTAACAATAAGCCGATACGATTGTCGATGGTTCCCCCCTGATGGCTATAAACCCCCACAAAATTAGCAAATTCGTAGGTAAGTAAGTAGATAGATAGATAGATAGATAGATAGATAGATCGGTAAATAGATAGGTAGGTAAGTAGGTAGATAGGTAGATAAAGACATAGATAGGTGGGTAGATAGGTAGATAGATAACCACACAGTGCCACTTACAGTTATCACACTATCTCCCGTATGATCCTATAATTTGATTGGAAAGACAGGAGGAAGGAAAATGTAAAGGATAATGTGGGTTAGTTTTCATAATAAGAAGTACAGTTAAAACTGGGCTGTATGACTGTTTCTATCACATTATACTCAAAATTTTATATAAAAATAGTTTTAAAACCTACACACCTATACTATACTAGATGATACTATATCATACTATATCATACCTTCCCGGCTAAGTGACCAATCCCTAACCAGCGCTCTCGTTCCTCATTGGTCAGCTGGACGGTTTTACCCCCTGAACATATTAAAATATTAAGTAAGCATATGATAGGATAAGATAGGATAAAACAAGACACAATCGATATCTTTTAAAAAATGTCATATACATATATATATACATACATATTATAGACTGTAGCTGTGCCACCACGTGCCACGAAACAGGAAGGGGTGACGTCAGGTTCAGAACACACTGAGAATTTTGATTGGTAGTTGTAGTGCTGGGATCAACCACTAATCTGCTAAGACCGTGACTAGTATGGATGGGTATGACCGAGTTATGATGTAAGATAGGGTTAGAGAATTATTATATATGGATAAGTGTGACGCATGTATGACGTAAGAACTTAAAAAGAAATAATAAAAAACTATTTACCACATATCATCTAAATTGAATTTTTAAAACGGGTTTACATCAAAAAAAAAAGACATAGGGTACAGTATAGTAAGCTCTAGTATAGTATAGTATGATATAGCATAATATAGTAGAATAAAGCATAATATAGTAGGATATAGTAAATATAATTTCCCTAGTTACTCTAATTACACACCCCTTACATAGTAGCTTGCTCATTAGGCTCAGCCAATCGTATGCAAGGACCAGTTGGTAACTGGGTAGAAGGTCCAGACTCCATAGTAACAATACAGCTATTTCCTTGTAATGCTAATTTCTTACACGATTCACTATCTGTAATTGGATAAATCAATGATTTAATAAATTGGAGTTGATTAATACATTAGTAAAATCAACTATAATAATAACAATATGAATAGAGGTATATATATATAAGCCATATCCTGGTAATGCTAATTGCTCACGGCATTTGCTGACTAAAAGTTGGGGGGTCATTAAGACAATCTATGCATGTCTTTAAAATTGTATTTTTGATCATATGCCTCTACCCTATAGCACAGTTTTGTTAAAAACCCACAATAGTATGTCCTATATACTATGATTCTATTCGTAGATACATATATATATCTAGGTAAATTACTATAAATATGATAATACTATACAATTGTACAATGCAACAATACATACTTCTACTCCAATCGTCGCCTGTTTTTAAACTTATGTTTTTAACCATTTGAGGTGGAGAAAAAAAGGTAATATGAAGGGGATGGCCTACAAACTCTCCGCCAGTAATTAACCCGTGTCCCTGGTTGGCTAAGACCGCACCATCGGATTTTATTTTCCTATATAGATGGTAATATCAGTATTATAGCTATAGTTGGTATGTCGTTGCGTTATATTGTAGTAGGGTATATATGATAGCTACCTGTAAATATACATATTAGAGCACTACACGTCTAGCCCTTCCTAATATTCAATAATAAGAAGAAGAATAATAAGAATAACAGTAATACTAATGGTAATAATATTAGTAATAGTAATAATAATAATAATAGTAATAATAATAACAGCAATAATAATATTAATAAACATTCATAATAAACATTAAAATTTAACTTACCACTCAGAATCAGTTATAGTTTTTAAATCTGTCTCAATCGATCTTAGTGCCCAAAATAGATCAATCTTGGAATGTGTAGATCCGGCCAATTTATCTAATTGCCGGATCGATTTTAATAGCTCAATCACAACGCGGTATTCTCCTTTCCTGTAATACACCATAGTTAAGATTATAATTATAATTTAGAAATTTTAGTGGATAATGAAAGCTATATGTATATATAACACGTATGCAAATATAGAAATAAATATATAGATATACATGTACATAGATACATATAATCATACACATACATAGATACATACACATGCACACATGCAGAAATCTATTTATATCTAACCAATATAAACACCCACACCCATATTCTTATACATACCTTAGTAGACATGCCAGTAGATCGATATTCTGTATGTCAATAAGAATCAAGGAATAAATTATATTAGGTATTTTAATTGGACGATACCTTTATCATATAAGAATATTTGCTTATATTATACTATATATTTTCTATATATGAATATATAAAATAGCTATATTCGGTTGGATATAGCATGTCTATATGTCTATATATAGACATATATTATACATATATAAATATGAATAAATGTTTATTTAATAAGCCAATAGGGAGATCTAGTTAATATAAATATATATATATATATGGGAGGAAGTTAATTATACTAATGTATTGAATAAGCCAATAAAAAAGTCGAGTTAAAATATATAAATTTAAAACCTACCTCTTGTGGATTCTCTCCGTCTGAGGTATGGACAATTTTAACTGAACCAACCACTGACTCAGTATCCATCTATATATGGACAAAGAATGTTAAATAGCCACCAGCATACTAGTATCCATCTATATATAGGCAAAAAATATTAAATAGGCAATAACCTGCTAGATATCTATCTATATATGGGCAAATAATATTAAAAAACCAATAACCTACTAGATATCTATCTGTACATAGGAGAATCATATGACATATACATTTATACAGAGCATATTTCTATATATGGGGTAATGATGTTAATTATAATTAAATCTAGAACTTTCTATTGGTCACATAAAATAATTACCCTAAATTGTACACTAACTTTAATTCTCCTGCTACACAGGTATACTTAGCATAGTATAATATGTATGCATGATAGTATGATGGCATGCATTATAGTATAGTAATATAGTTGTAGTGTGTATATATGACAGTATGCATGAGAGTATGTATGATAGCATAGTATTATAACTATATGCACTTTCTGTACATAGACCCAGGCATAGATCTAGCCCCACTGATTTATACGCAATCATAAGCAACTTGTCACATACCTCTACTTCCATATATAGGTGTGCATCACTGAAGCCAAATCGATTTCCCCCATCTACAAACATATCCATTCTATGTGTATGATTAATACCAAGTTAAAACATAGATAATTTTTAAAGTGTCTGTTTATCCAATAACTTATTGGATATTAATCTTAAAATTTAAAAGTCTAAGGCTAGTGGTATGTTTCTTTAAATGAAAACGGAATGGTTTTTAATCTTCCAAAATGGGATTTATATTGACAAAATATTATGTTATATTACGTTATATTAAATAACACTACACGGAAGTACAATATACTGTATTATTAATACCTATCCTATCCTACCTTACATTGTATCCTATTTACCCCACACCCCCTCCCCTACCCTACCCTACACTATACATACCCTAAATCTGTGTCCTGTGCGACCGTAGTGATCTTCTTTTTTAAATCTTCAAATGAAATAGGGGGGATTGGCTTGTATATTTCGATCATCGCACCACATTCCTTAAGAGATTGCTCTCTCAATCTCACACAGGACTGGTAATTATTTTTATCCTGTATTATTTATTGGTTAGTATATAACTTAAAATATATATAATGGCAGGCATACATATATGCTTACGGCTATATAGACATACCTACTATCATACTATCACACAAACTATAATACTATAATACATACTTATTTCCTATCATACATACATACTATCTTACCTACCTACATCCATACATAAACTTACTCTTAAAGAAAGTAATAATTTGGAAGCCTGTCCTGTCTGCAACCAATCCCTATACGATTTTAAACAGTCTCTCATTGATTCTATTTTCTCCATGCATTGCTTTTTATGGCAATGGTAGTCTTTGGGGCCAAAAGGGTGTACTGTGATACAGTGATGAATGAGATATGAGTGGTATAACCTCCAATTAAATCATATATAGTATAATATCATATACTATACTATATGTATATAATGTCAAAATGGTGTAATGTGATAGGGTGATGAATAAGATAAGGTAGTAGAACGACAATCAAATCCAGCAATTAAATTTTATATGGTATAATAGTTTGATATATTATTACAATTATACCATATGTATATGTATATGATATACCTTTAAACAGTTTTAACTTCCCTCTATCAACAGATAGCAACTAAATTAAAATGTTTTAAATCACTAGTCAACGCAAATCATTAAAAATAAAATCTGAAACTCGCTTTTAGATATTGCTAATACATACCACATTTACCATATTGTATAATCAGAAGGCTTACATAAAAGAACTATATGATTCTCATTGGCTGTACATATACAATGTATCTATTGATGGGTGCTTTAGCATATATTATCGATTAGTTACCTGTTTTTAAAACATCATAATTATATAGACCAATAGTATCTTGGCACCAAGTTTTCAATACATACGTTTTAAATAGGATTATAATACATTGTATCTATTGATTTAAGTATCTAATATCGATTGATTATTGGTTCTTTAAACATTACGATTATACTAACCTATTGTACACTTGCACTGAATTTACAATAAATATATTTAACATTAAAATAAATTTTAAGGCGTCTAGGTTACTAGTTATTAAACTATGTTAATTGACAGTATTTCGGCATTAAATTCATAGATGTTTTTTTAAAAATAAAACAAAATTAATACACCTAGCCATTGGATGTTAAATCTTTCTGATTGCATATTCCACCGATTTGATCCTAAATCAATAGGTCTCTTCCTTACGATTAATACTATGCGTCAATCTCTAGCTAACATTAAAAAATAAACTTCGGCCTGGCCCTATGAAGTATCCAATTGGATAACTGCCCTATATTACATTTTATTCTCTGATATTAAATTATACCATAATATCCTACCTTACTTTACTATATACTATTCCTATCCTATGCTATCCTACCCTCCATACGACCCTCCTTCCCTCTCCCACTTACCAGTGCCATCTTCCTTGCCCTCCCCATCATCACATGCCCGTTTATAAATTTTAAAAGTATCTATAATAGTTTCTAGAGCGTGGGCACAGTTTCCTTCTTTTATCTCTGTCAGTATATTGGCCATTCTTAAATATGTGCTGTGATAGGTGCGTAAGATTAATTAACGATAATTATTGGGTAATATAATTTAATTATATAGTAATTGTGAAAAATAATATGATAAAAGAGTAATAATAATAATAATAATAGTAACGAAATATAAACATACCTTTATACCTATAGGGGATTATGTGTAATGTAACTCTTATACCAACAGTATATATACCCTCTATGATGTAAATGTAAATGTATAGGGTACATAGGATATATTTTTTAGCGTAGTGTTAATCCTCTTCCAAATTCTGGCTATATATCATGGAATAAATCATTGTAAACAAACCTATATACACATGCATACAAATATACATACACACAAAAACATATATAGAAGCATATATATATATATATACATAAATACTACCCTACATACTATCCCAGATACTATTATACGTACGATCACAGATACTATCTACATATTGTTCCACACACTATAGTACAGACAGACAAACAAACATTACAAACATACCTATAACAGCCAACACTCACAACACTCAACCGAAGCCGACCGGAGAATATTAATATTATAACAAAAAAAAAATTACAATATATCTATCAATAGAGGCAGTGTATATACTATATACTATATACTATATACTATATATTATATACTATATACTATATACTATATATTACATATAATATATAATCGATTAGGTAATACGCGTTAGTTTTTTATAAGGGGGAGGGCTGTAAGTATCTTGAATTAAACAAATTAAAGTAATTTTGAAGTCCCATATGTGGTTAATCTATTAATCGCAGATTAATCAGTCATATTGCGGTGTTACATTTTGTTAAATACATTATCCTTTAATTAGCCAGTAAAGAGGTAATTTTAAACTCTATTTAATCACTATTATTCATTTTCTAGGGTGGGGTTTGGGCTCAATTTAAGTTTTGATACAATACAATATAATGTAATATACTAGTATAATGCAATCTAATGCAATATAACATAATACACTGAAGTATAATATATCATACAATATAATGCCATATGAAATAACATATTAATCCCTTTATTTACTATTAAATGGTAATTATCCCCCTTGGAAAGCTCAGAAATTGAGATTTTGCTTAGTCTTTTCATTAGAACCTGTGCTCATATGGGAGGATCCAATAGGAATACGCCGATTGTACTATATTATATTATATTACTGTAATATATATTTACTATAAGATAGCGTATATACCATAACATAATATATATGCTAGTGTATATGTAATATATAATATAAGATAGGTGAAAAATAACACTCAATAATTTGTATTTTATTATGTTATATTCCATATCTTTCATATTTTTTATATAGTGTATACTGCAATATATAGCACCATATATACATGCGTGGTCATTAATTACAAAAATCATATATATTGTATATTCCTATGTCAATTGTATTTGATAATATATTATATTGAAGTGTTTTTCAATGTATATATGTTTATATTTTTATATGTACGTGCATGTAGGTCAATCAGCATCAATATGCATACACGGTTATTTTGTTTTTTGTTGTCAAATATTATATAGACCCTTTACTCTAGTTAGATATTCATTTATAAATACGCAAAAGAATAATATGCCTTCCGTCACATAGCGATTGTTCTAGTATGTGGTGAAATTAGTTAAATATTTGACAACTTCTATGTTGTAATCAACGATCCCTACTGGACGTTTATTAGCTGATACCAACTCCCACAAAATATACAAGCTGGGTTCAGACTGGTTCTGGGCATACGTATTTGTTCATAAACGTGATGTGTGAATTTATCTAAGTACGTAAGTTGAACATTGGCTCAGTCTGAGTGTGTTAGGTTTTGGTGCATTATTAGAAACAGATAATTAAATAAATTAATCTCTTAAAAATACCGGTAGTAATGTAATAACGGATATACTAACAGATAAACCAATAAATAAATATAATAAATAATAATAATACTATAGTAAAGGTCATTTGTTGCCAAACATGGCAATGACAATGCATACGTAAACGCGTGCTGTCATAATTTATGGCAGTGCATATGTTATATATCTATATATGGTAATATATACATGTGGCTAGAAACCAGATGGTTCTCTGTGAACCCATATCTATTTAGAATCGAGGGAATACCGAATTAAGGAATGTTTAAACGTATTCCTTCGCATTCACGGGGTACAAATAGGTAAAAATATAATAAACCATTTTTTTATGAAATAAATTAGCAGAATTTAATAAATAGACCTGTGATGTTGATAAGATAGGAGAGCGCAGTTAGTTGGGCAGCCAGCTATTGGTTGAGGTCCCGTCCTTGAGATTCTCAAGTGAACCAGTAAGGATCTGTTGACAGGGGATTGCCAAATGTGTAGGCAAGACTCTAAATTTTCCCAATACAAATAAGGACTATAATTCCCGCCTTAGCTGCTGCAAGACTGTAGAGATATTGGTAGAAGGTGGACTTGTCTTAGGCAGTGTACATAAGCAAGGAGTTATCTAGACTCCAATCATATAATAGGAAATGACCTAATATAAACATTTCTGTCCTAGATCAATCGACTAACAAATACTAATGGTTAATATTATAATTATATTATAACCTATTATTATCATTATTAGTATAATTATTCTGACTTGTTATTATTGCTATTATTTTTCTGATTATAACTATTATTGTTTTTGTTATTTCTTATGTCTAGCCATTTTCACATATTCGTGCTTTATCGTTGATTAGTTACTACTTGATTGGTGGATGTTTGTGAACATTTGGTGATTAACCGGAGATTCTTAATTCTTATCATGATGCTAGAGTAACGCCATGTGGAAATGGATGGAATATAGTAGAAAACAAACAAATGCATAAGCATATCACACGTGTTTAACCGAATGAAACCTATGACAATATCAACTAGTTTAAATAATTCCATTCTACAGGCCTATGGTAGAAAAGGAATTAGGATATTTCTTTACGTAACATAATTATTTGATATTACTTACATTCACTATTACTATTGCCCATGTACTCTGCCTTCTAACTTATACTGACTTGTTTAATAATAAAAATATGTCCTATTAGACCCGTATTTCAAGTACCACCTCTTAATTTGGTATTCCCTCTACTGTCAAATAAATATTGGTCATCGGAACCGAGCCTGTCTCCACTTATTTCTGACAGTCTATCATAAAAAGGTGACAAACGAAGCTCGGTGAGGCCTAATTTAGTATTTTTAGCTCAAACTTGATCTAAAGTATCTACGATCTATGTTTAATTCGCAATTTCTTAGATTAATATGTTCAAGCAATCTGTGATAGATCTAATGACTTGTTCATAGGCTCGGGGCTTTCTTCGAAGTACTGGAGTATCTCAATTCAGTTTATTAGGAGCTAGCCAGCTCGTAGCATGGTTCGTTTTCTACCTTAAAGAAGTCTGTGGAGCCGCAGTGAATATTAAATTCTTATGTAATTTTGTAGTATTTACTGTGGATTCCGAACAATGTATATGTATATACATACATAGATATTTAAATCCTTTAAAAGGATAGGGACATCGCGAAAGATGTTATTATGCTACATAAACTAATATAATCCCCAATCTGGAAGGATGTAAATATTTGTTGGCTATGCTTTACACCATCACAATGCTAGAGACAACGCGTTTCTTGCAGTTTTACAGTTCATTATTCTTTGCTTCTTGCTCTTGCATTCAGGTATTACTAGAAAGAACGGTGTTGCTTCCTAGTTAAGTTGGGTAGGGATTCTTTGTGTGAAATATCAAGGTTTCCTATTGGTCAATTGCTTGGTGTTAAACTCGATAATTTAATCGAACAGTCAATGCTCAGTTTGTTTGGATTCTAGCATTCAATATCCATTACTCAACAGATGGAGATACAACAGCAGCTAACAAGAGCTTTAGGCTGTAGCTTACCGGACGATAACAACCAGATAGAATTTAATACAGCAGAAGGTAGGTTTGTTTCCAATGCACGACTTACGATGAATAAAATGAAACACGTTGTTATGAGCCACATATGATTTGTTCTCACCCCATGTGCTGACTGTATAATAATCACATGGTAAATGGTTACATGTTATATTCCATGGCAAACTGGCGACCTCAATTGTTTACTTGGAAAAGATTTAAAATAAGGTGTATCATATATATGTTGTAAATAATGATCTCTAATGGACGTTTATTAACTAATACCAACTTTAATAAAGTATGTAAGTTGGAGGACCCAGACTGGTTCTCGGAGCACATTTGAAACAGAAAATTAAGTAAACTATTACAGTCGCTAATGAAAAAGGGTTTTTTAAAAACTATCCATAAAAACTGATGGTATCATATTATTGGCTAATCGATAATCCAATAATACGTCTTACAATATAGTGCAATCATGGAATGACATAGCCACATTGAATGATAGTGAAGTATGTAGTTAGCTAAGATAGTCTGTCTTTATTAGGTGAAAATATTTAGCCTATCTACATTTCATCTCCTTTAAACAATCCACACATGCTTCTGTGTGGTTCTGTCTAATTTCCTAGGTGCTTCTCGTTTGACAGAATATATATATATATATATTGGTGTGTAAGAATACATCTACATGTGTCTTTTTTCTGCTAGAAATGGGTAGGAAAATAAGTTATCTAGGTCGAAAATGCAGACACGTGGCGGTAATATTGCGTGATTTCCATAATTATGTATATCCTGTATGGTAGATGACAATAAACAATTATTATGATTCAGGTGGACTATAGGACATTGTAGGCTGTACTACTATTCACCAATTGCATGTCCTAAACCACAACTGTGCCACAGGTCCAAAACTATTTTAAACTTACACTGCAAAACACAACATTGGGAGTAACGTATTTGAAATATACTACCTAATAGGGAACCATATATAAAAACTGTTTATATATTTATTATTAGAAATAAAATTAATATCTGTTATACTGAGATTCATATAATTCCTACTTTGGTATATATACTCTGTTGGTTAAATTGACGAGAATTCAGATAAATTGAAAAAGTCAAGAAAACTGAAATAAACCAAACGCTAAAAACTAATATAATAAATGCCAGCTAGGTTTCGCCTTTTATTATTATACCATTTATTTTTAAGCAACAAGCGTAGAATCAAGTTGCATATATAAGAGTGATGTTCGGGACAGTGAGCTGCTTCAAAGAAAGTGGTGCTTACTACTTGTGATGTCATCCCCTAAACCTACCTCTAACCAAAGACTAGAGTTTATTAATATGCAGAAGGAATAAGTATCGCCTTCTTTGGTGCAGCTCACTATCCTGAACACCACTCTTATTTATGCAGCTTTATTCTACACTTGCTACTTAAAAGATTTTACAATAAACCAAACGCGCATTAGGACGATATAAATTGTATTACCATATTAAGTTGTACCATGTGCTTTAGGACTGGTAGATAGAGATCTGTCAAGCTATTCGATGTCTATTTACCAATGTTATGCTTTATTGTTGTGAGTTATGCTGAACACGTGTTGATACAAGGATCCATTATAATCCAGAGAGACTTGCGAGGATATGTAATATTATTATATTATTTTAGATTAGATTATATTTTATTTTATATATTATATTATATTATATTATACTTTTTCTTTTTCTTTTCTATATATTTTTTAATTATTTGTTTTATATTATATTATATTATATTATATTACATTATATTATATCTCTTTCTTCCTTATTATACTATAACCATCCATAACATGATATCTCACCTTCGCTCCATTGTATTATTTTAAATGTTTCTATTTGTCTAAAGGGTTAAATCAATCAGTGAAATTATTATGAAACCGGAACCTTAATAGTATATACTACAAAGTTGATATTCACTACAGTACAAAGCCTATATTAGTATATTAGTACGATCATTGATAAAACTCATACTTTCATTTAAAAATTTAATACATATTAATTGATTATTCTCATTGGATGCCTTCACAATGAAAAAGCTAAGTGAAACACCCTTTTTTTCTACGCCAGGTACTACAAAATGCTCTTTTCTTTATGATATTCAATTTTATATTTTTGTTTGTATTTGTGTTTGTATTTCAATTTTCAATATTTTTTTCTCCTTGTATTATAGTAGTTTATAGTATATAAAATACAATTTTGAAAAACAAATATCAGGAATACGTGTCACCTTAATAAGGTAATACTAAGGATATACAATGTAGTTCTAATATGATAATACAACAATAACCTAACATGGCGATATGAAGGCAGAGTACCAATCAGATACTATATGCTAGATCCCATGGCATGATTCGATCAAATCTAACTACGTAATATATACAGCATGGGATAGTATATAGTATGATATGGCGGAGTATAGCATAGTATAGTCTACTATGGTATATTGTCACATATTGATTGTTCTAGAATGTGCTGTGATTAGTTAAATATTTTACAACCTTAATAATGTAATAGTATAATATAGTGCTACATCAATTATTTTAGTATGTGGTGAGATTAGTTACATATTGTTAAACCTCTAGGTTGTAACTAGCGATCCCTACTGGACGTCTAATAGCTAATACCAACTCTAATCAAGTCTTTTAGCTGGGCCCAGAGTGGTTTGGGCATACGTTTTTATTCATAAATGTTGTATATGGATTTATCTAATTAGTTGAGTTATACATTGGCTCAGTCTGTGTCAGATTTTGAAACATTGGAAACAGATAATTAAGTAAATTATGTCACAATTCACAATTGTAAACAATTATGTGAAAATAACCGAATTATCCTTCCAGCCCTATTCTAAGAATGATATATGATATATGGAGATAACAATACAATGATTGTAGTATATACGAACCAATAAAATGGATATATTAAATTATTAAACTATACTCTGAACGTAGTAATGATTCAGATTGAGATTAATTCCACTATATCATATTATATCAAGCATACAGTTTGATCCACATTCAGTCTCACCGAAAAAAATGTTTAAAATAGTATAAATTAACCACTGTGGCTAAGACGGGGCTTCTGGCTTTGTTTACACTATAATCTGCCACCAGACATACGTCATGCGGGGTAATAGCTTAAGATAAAGAGAAGGAATAATATGCCTATCATATATTATGCTTACCCTATATTTTTATCGTTTCAACAATAATATATCATGATATTACATTATAAAAGTAAGCCATCATTGGCTTACACTAAGCTAGTAAATTTTTATTGGTGTTTCATTTCGTTATGTTGTTCCAGTGCCCTCTCAGTTATAAATGTGCGGTTGCATACCGTGCATAGATTGGTGGCATTATTGGTGGCCTTCTTGTTTTTGGAGATTTTAATATCCTAGTTGTGTAGATATCAGCATAAACAATAGACATACAGCATATAGATCATTAGAGTATAAAATATAGTATATTATAAAATTATACCATCCAATACCATAAAGCATTTAAATATAATATAATATAATACAACCTACTATAGTATATTATAAAATTATACCATCCAGTCCAATATAGCATTTAAATACAATATAATACAATACAACTTAATATAGTATATTATAAAACTATACTATCCAAAACAATGTAGCATTTAAATATAATATGATACAATACAGCCTACTATAGTATATTATAAACTTATACCATCCAGTTCAATGTAGCATTTGAATACAATATAATACAACGCACCTTAATATAATACAGTACAATCTAATATAGTATATTATAAAACTATACCATTCAATAAAATCGGACCATCACCCTACCTTAACCAATAGTTCCTCATTCTCTGACGTCACCTCAGAATCCACTAATGATTCATCGTCATCTCCTAGGCTTGCGTCACTATCGCTATCAGTGATTGGGTATTCATTTATATTACCCCAGGGATCTTCCTCTTCCGACTCGTCCTCATTTTGTTGAACGAATCCAGTGAGATGGATAGTGCTATATAAGGATAGGGATAGGTAGACATTAATAGATTATATATGGTATGGTATGGTATAGATAGCATGATAGATAGTACTATAGGGGTAAATCTATCGCTATAGTATAGATTATGCGTATAATAGAGTGCAAATAATAACAATAATAATAATAATAATGAGCAACAACAACGAAAAAAAAAAAAATAGTGATCATAATAATAATAATAATAATACTAATAATAATAATAGTAATCATTTAATTACCTTGATCTTACCTTGTGCCAATCACAGAGAAAACAGCTTCCCCAGGAACATCAGCCTTAACCACACATTGGTCACTGTACAAATAATAATTAACTAATTAGATATATAATTAAGATTGCATTATGTTATGAGATATGCAGATTGTTGAAACGGAAAAATATAGGGTAAGCATAGCATACCATATCTTTACTTTAAGCTGTTACCCTGACAATGACGCATGTGAGGTGGCGGGCTATTGTGTAAACAAAACTAGAAGCTCTGTATCAACCACACACTGTCTAATTTAAACCATTCTAAACACATGTGATGCGGTGAGACTGAATTAGGATTAAACTGTATCCCTAGTATAATATGGTATACATAAATTAATCTCAATCTGAATCTTTACTACGTAGGTTTGATAGATAATTTCTAATATTTCATTAATAGCAGATAATAAATAAATAAAAATCTGTGGTATATTCTAATACAAATAAACAAATAAGAAAAAAATGTAATGAATTACACGTGCTCTTACATACATCATATTTTTTAAATAATTTTTCAGTATTTTCACCAACTTCAAGTATTACTCTATGGTTATATACAGTATGTACATAATATAATATAATATAATATAACACAATATAGCATAATATTAACATAATATACTATAACCTAATATAACAAAATAAAATACAACACAACTTAATATAATCAAATATAGTTTATACATACCAAATCCCTGGTGTGAGAGTGCAGAGAATGTAGCGCTCTCCATTGGTCTCAATAAATAGCCGGGTAGGTGTGGCTTCGAGATGGCTAAAAATAGCTGCCTAAATGTATAGTATACATTGGATAGTGTATAGTGTATGTGTGTACAATGTATATGGTATAGTATATAGCATAGAATGTATAGTGTACAGTATATAGTACATAGTGTATAGTATATGTATTATAGTTATATACATATAATAGTATATCACACTATATTAATAACAATTGTAAGTCATGTTTTCAACAAACCCAGCTCGTGCCCCATCTCCTCTTCTCCCCGTCATCCACATTCTATACACCATTTAGTATATACTAAATATCATACACTATACACCATATAAGATACGCTATATGGTATACACTATATACCATACCCGACGACATACTATAGACTATAGACTATCTACTATACACATTATACACTATATACACTATATATACCTATACATATATTATATACCTGCGATACATAGAGTCCATATGTCCCACCAAATGACTCAAAGGTATAGGGCTTATTCATAGATATTTCACAGCCTGTAATCGATTAGACTAAGATTAATCGCTAGGTGATTATTGGTCCATCTCATTAAACTGCTTCACCAAACACACGCGCATACACGTAGGCCTTTTCCGTAGATAGCACAAATCAACCAATCCGTTAGATTAATA
>NAOQ01000160.1:81361-102912 GCA_002751075.1 Ichthyophonus hoferi | reverse complement strand
TTGGTCCATCTCATTAAACTGCTTCACCAAACACACGCGCATACACGTAGGCCTTTTCCGTAGATAGCACAAATCAACCAATCCGTTAGATTAATATTAATCATTATTAATATATTCCAATAAGAGTATGGTCAATTAATTGAAAAGATTAATTTCATTGCACATATATTCAGGATTATACTGATACTATGTAATCCTAGTTCAGTTAGATTAATATATAGGTGATTATAATAATAAAATAGTATAAGAATATAGCAGAATAAGAACATAAAAATCCAATACTCTAATACTACAATACTGTAATAACATAGTAGTTAAATAATATAATAATATAATAGTATAATGGTACAATAACTTAATAACAAGATACTACCCTACCATCATACTATAATAATATAAGAATATAAAACTATCATAGTATCGTAGTATAATAATCTAATAATATAATACTACAATAATATTATAATATGATCGCATAATAATAAAGTAGGATAACTATGTAGTAGGATTATAACACTGTAATAGTATAATAACATCACTCTACCTCTTCTCCCTTTATCCTACTCCATATCATATACAATAACCTCCGTCCTTACTACACATATTATTTAGTTATTCTGTGGTATATACAGGTTTTTATCAGTACATATTTACTATTATGATTGTTATTGCTATTACTAGTATTATTATTATTACTATTACTCTAAGTATATATTTGCCCTATAGTTAAACTATGATATAAAATATTATACCACTATTACTATATTGTTTTGCTATTATATGTAATATTAAACTACTAATGTTATTAAACTACTATAGTGGTATACTATTATATGATAATATTATTACACTACTATATTATTAAACGATTAAACTATTACATTATTACAGGTTATAATCACAGCCCGAGGGGAAAATGAATACATTAGATTATATCTTATTACGTTACCGTATATTATATTATATTATATTATCTATTTTATATTTTCAAAAGCAAATACAGGCCCCTCCATGCAAACCAAAACATAACCACCTACATATTACCAGTAAACCATTATACCATTGTACTATTATATTATTATAATATACAATATTATTAAAACGTTATGCTAACATATTATAATGCTAATATAAGCCTATCCTACCTACCTACATAATGCTGCTTTATTATCATAAACATACCTATCTACCTATCTATATAATATCTCACGGATTAAAAAAAGGAAAACCAACCAAAGAAAGTAGTAGAAGGCATGTTTACGTAAGGTCTATATTAATATAAATAGGATGTGTTGAATGTATTATATATTTTATATATTATTATATTATTATATTGCTACAGTAATTATGCAGCAGTATGAGGACAAACGTGTCTTCCGACCCTGTCCTATCTACTTCGTAGCAATTAATCACAGATTAATCTGTGATTAACGGCAGTTTTTGGAGAAATTAATGTAATTCGCCAATTATTGTCTTTGATCCGTAAACAATCGCCTAATAATTGCGATGTTCTATCCTTTACGGCAATACGCCGTGAGAGGACACGTTTATACTGAAAAATGATTTATGAAATAATACGTATTAATTTTTTATAATTTTTTATTTCATATTTTTTCACATAATTTATGAAGAATATATGATGCATATATATTGATATATTTTCAGATTGCCAGTAGATTCATCTTTACCATTAGCGATTAATGCATGTGAAATCGGGTCCAGAATATTTCCCGCCAAAAAGGATTGCTTGCGTAAGATATTACTATAACTGGAGAATAAAAATGGACGAGTCAAACGAGTCAAACCATTTGACCTGGCTCGAAATATAATATTATAGTTTATTTTATATTAGTATATATTACACAGTATATGTCTTATTATATGGTATGTGCATTATATTATATATTTTTATATATACAATCTTAATAAAAACAAAATATAAGTAAAATAAAAACAAAAGCAATGCATGTTCTACACTTCATTATAATATATTGACCAGTACATTTCTGTATCGCAATTTAATTCAATGTTTTGATTAGTGTAAGTATTTTATTTTTAATTTTTATTATGTAAAATTTACTTATACTAGGCGCTAATATCTTGAAAACCATTACTATTATTACTGTTAATCAGTCCTGGTTATTATTTCATATATGGTAGCAGCCTGTATTGATGACTGAAAAACTGTAATAATATACAGTAAACTTATTATTGTTTTGGGAACATAATTATTTACTTATAATGATGAAACACCCATAGGAAAATTTCTAATTGGCTTGATGTATATACAGATCAAAAGCCTGATCGCACACTAATCACATGCTAATCGTGGCACAATCTCATATTGATTTCCAATCATTCACGATCATTCACCTTCATCGCACATCAATCGCACAATAATCGCAAACTAATCGACCAATCCTAGATTAATTCCAAATCATTATCGGTCATTTACACTAATCGCACATTGATCAGACCACAAACTAAAATTAATCCCAGATCTTTTTTCGGATTATTCACCCCAATCGCATACCAATCGCACACTAATCGCAAACCAATTGATCAATCCTTGATTAATATCAAGCCATTATCAGTCATTTACACTAATCGCACATTGATCAGACCACATTCTGTGATTATTCCCAGATCATTTTCGATCATTCACCTTAATCGCCCACTAATCGCAAATTAATCGAGCCACAATCCATAGATTACCTCTCAATCATACCCAATTATCTCTAATCATTCGCATTATTCGTAATCATTCGCAATTATTCGTAATCATTCGCAATCATTCCCATGCATTCTCAATCATTCCCTATTATTCGCAGCTAGAAGTCGTAGCTGTGAATGTTATTCCGTGACTAAAATAGGGGTTTTTCTTTGAGAGAATTCGTTTTTATTATTTATATTTTTCATCTTTATACAACTTTTTCCGTGTGACAACACTTGCAGTTGCCACAAGGTGCGACAGTTATCTTATTTCGTCGACTAATACAACACATGTATGTAATACTATATACATATATATATATATATATATATTAAAATATGTATGTTATTACTACTCCTATGTTATTGTTATTTGTTATTGTTATTTATTTCATGTTTCGTTAGTATATCTAACAAACAACGGTGTAAAACCTCTTTTCTCTCTCTTCTTTTTACAACTATCACTTTCACTCATATTGTCTTATTTGGTCGATGACTACAGTACATAATGTGTAATAGTCTATATATATATATTATCTATATTTGTAATATTATTCTTTTTGGGTTATTTTTCTTTATTTTAGTGTTTGTTTGTTATTTCTAAGAGACAACAGTGCAAAGTTTCTCTCCTCCTTTTAAAAGTATATACTCTTCCAATATATCATAAATCAATACAGTATTAATCATAAATCTTATATACTAGGAATTAGTGGTCGCATATCTGGCAACCATATATATTTTGATATCCAAGTGGAGGTATTGTATGGCTACATGGCTTAATTTTAAAAGAATTATTATAGTATGTTAGCCTTACTATATGTATAATATATAATAGGATTTTGTTGCATAGGTCAAGAGGTTGTGTAAGTATAGTAGACCAAAGGAGAAGGAGGGGTGATGGTATAATAATATGGTAGGAGGAAAGAGAAAGAAAGCGATTGAATGTAATATAATATAATCAGAAACTAATACAATGTCACTATAACAATAACAGACACAATGGCCAGAATTCCGCAGGCTAAACAGGAAGCCACACATACAAATGACAAAGTAGGTTAGATTGTTTGTATATAGCATAATATAGAGTAGATGAAGGGAGGAAGGAAAGGGAAAGGGAAAGTACGGGTTTGTACATGGTATGATGTAGAGGAGGGAAGGAGTTGGTGAGGGTAGGCGAGGGAGACTGTATGTATGTTTATGTCAAAAGACGTATAGGTTATGATATAAGCATATTATGTACATAGTATGATAGAAGTGTGATCTGAAATTCTACTTTACAAATGTATGACATTATACTATCCCTTTTTAGCTTTATTTGGCTAATTACATCTCGCATTAAATAATTACATATAGCTGATTGATCCTTTTCTATACAGTGTTCACCCGGTATATCCGAGAATAAAGGTATGTATAGGTGTATGCATATCCATATAAGGCATAATTAATTACTGTATTTCCCGGGTGGGAGTTTAGCATACTACCTCTTATTATGATAGACTAGAATAGCACTACTAAGTATTAATTATTTAATTGTAACATGTTTTAATTGGCTTTAAGTGATATATATACAAAATATGCATATATTCGTGTATGCTTGTGTAGGTGTGTATGTATGTGAATGTATTCCTGTATGTAGGTATGCATATATGCATCCTGTGATCTTATTTTGTAGCTCTTTACCCATGCATAAATACTATGAGATAATAGGGTATATTATATATGGATCTATATGTACATCTCATTTATATTTTATCATATTGCCATACTACTATCCTATCATCCTATCATGATGTCATATTACTGTATTATTACACTATCGTACTATCATATTATTATACATACTCTACATGCAATAACATCCAACCACTATTTCATAATCATTATATTTCAACCTTTTAGTGCGTATATACTATTGGATTATAACTAACCCAGGGCTGACTTTCTTCCAGTCAAAATGCAGGCAGTTCGGGAGGCCACAGGGACCAAAATGACAGATGAGGAATTAACACAAATATTATTTGATAACGCATATAATGTGGATGATGCTGTTATATACCTACTAGATGGTATGTTATAGGGTTGAGTAGGGTAGGATATGTTATTATATTTTATACTGTAGTATAACATTATTATTTATATATTATCCTATTAAAATGCGTGAAACTTTTAAAAGTAATTTAAAAGCTATCATAGGCCCTTACTGGGGCTTGGTCAACTGTGGCGAGATACTTGACTTACACTACTTGATGTGGTCTTGCCATATATAGCTATATCCTCAGGTTTGGAAATCAGTGATTGGACGGAAACTAAATCTAAAAAAGAAAAACGGAAAGTTGATGATTCGTACAGAGCACCTCGCCGTAATGAAGCTAGAACCAGCAATATAACGTCTAAAGGTGGGTGTGAATTGGGTTAACCAATCGAGTTATATGTGCTAATTAACTATAATTATATTAATGAGACAAGAACCAGTAATATATCACGCACAGGTTGTGTTAATTAGGTTAACCAATTGGGCTAGATATGCTAATTGATTATTATAATTATACTAATGGCACCAGTATTCATATTGCACCGCTTCAAGTCAAACTTGGTGTATGTTATATTATACTATATTTTCTTGTCTTGGAATGTAATGCAATGTATATTTTTATTATTTATATATCTTTCTAATCCTATTCCATTCTATCATCTCGATATCTGATTAATATTGCCATAATTAGGCGGACGAAGCGACATATCACGATCTGACATCCCAACCAATAGGGATAAACGATCAACACATACTGACACAGAGCGAGGTAAAATATTTCTATGTTAGGGTTTATGCAATCATAGGAATTGATCAAGATGTATGTCTGTCTTAGCAGTGGTGAAGAATCGGTTGTTATTGGCAGTTTAAGTTTTAATGCCAGATATTATTAGCTGGCCATTTGCTACACCATCTTAACATATATTAGTGCGTTATTACTGGTCGATATATTATATTATAGTATTTCTATTTAGTTTATCTAGCTTATCTCGACAAGTTTACAGCGCAAAAGTATGCGTACATTGTATATATATATATGCGGGGTAATGTAAAAAGCATGCTGTGTAATTGGTCTATGTCATAAAAATGTATATAAATATATAGCAAATATAGCAAATAATTGGATCAAACTGTAGGAACAAGTGCTTAATTGGTATATAATCACAGGTCGTTCTAGAAGAGAAGGGGCCCATGACACAAAGGTATGTACCTATTGAATGCAACCGTCAAATTTAAATTACTGGTAATAAAAATAAAAGATGTGGTATATTGATATATATATGTAGGTAGGTATGTATACTTTACATACTGTACTATACTACACTATGATTGGGTTAGACACACTTCAGAAACCCGCACTTAGTCGAGTGCTCACCAATCTTTATTTTGATAAGGCAATTAGGATAATGTAGGCTGACCGCACAATATATATATATATATCTACTATACTATAATATTCAGGAAAAAAACAATCAAATGTAACACAATACATTACAATATGTAATAAAATACAATGAAACACTAAAAATTAGTGTTATGATATGATGCGCCCTGATACGTACATTAGAATACATTAATACACTAAAAATTAATAAGAAGGTATGATAAGATATGCCCTGATGATTATATAGTTAGCATTGGATTATAGACCACAGAGATCCTTACTCAGTCGTGTACTCACCAATCTCTATTTTGATAGGGTGATCAAGATAATGGCGGCTGGGAGCACAATAGTCATTGGTCCTCCTCTACCAGTGGGTATACGGGGGGTTCTAATTGGGACATGTCTACGTCATCAAGCAATCAATTAGCTAATAGCGAGGATCACGTACCTGATGCGTCACCAACTACCAGTGCAGTGCATAGTGTACCTGTACCTAACCCGGTTATAGCAAGTGGACACTGGGGTCAGGGCCCACCTAAAGATCTGGTACGATATATATATATACATATATATACACTGTGTAATGATATGGTTATATAGGGACATAATGTATTATACTATATTACCCTGTTATATAGTATTAAATAACATTATACAATGCCATATCGTGCCGTTATCTACTATAAATCATATTAGTATTGAAAATTTAAACTATTTTTAATGCAGGAGATAAAACGCGAAACACAACGGGCAGAGGCACTCTTTAGTGCCCAGCAAGCTGCAGTTAGTGCCCAACCTCCACCGCCCGTTAATCCTAATTCTTGGGCTGCTAAATTATTTAAGTAAGTGATGTGGTAATCATTGTGATGTGATAGTAGTAATGATAATTATGGTTATAAGATAGCCCCACCAGCCAATCACATCTTCCTTGACTATCTCTGGTACTCACTCTCTTCCCTCCCTTTCCCATATTAGGAAACCTGAACCAGTTTTACCTAAAGTATCTCCCACACCAGCCATACAAACTGAGCAATCGACGTCACAACAAGACGCCCCATTGGAAGAAAACGAACCAGAAAATATAGATGAAAGGGAGGGTTGGGAACAGGGTTGGGAGCAGGGTAGGTATCAGTATACTGTACCACCTAGTTTGCACTCATTTACGGTTCGGTTCGGTTTGGCCTAGCCCGTATTAGCTAATTGTTTTTATTATGTTAGTTATATTAATTAATTATCTAATTATCTTAGCTGCCCCCTGGTGGTTACCTTGTGTAATGCTCCCACGTCTACTCTTTGCCTGTGTTTTTTATTTATTTAGTACGATAACGACCCAGGTATATAGATTCATACCTACTATTATACCGATAGGCCCATCCTTACTCTATACCCTAATAATGTTAATTTACCTGTCCATTCTTACCATGTTATATATGTCTAATTTATTTTAGCACTAAGGTTTGATATGCTATGTTTATCCGTATATCTACCAATTATAAGCTTTATCATATATCTACCACTAATCTAGATACAAACCAATGGAATTACTGAGGTTATATTATAATTGTTAAGGTAAGGAATACTACTGCGTGTGTAGTGGCTAATATATTTTTATTTTACCAAATATAGAAGAGAAACATGTAGAGGAATCGGTGCAATGGGAGGAACCGGAAGAGGTGCAAGAGGTAGAGAAGGAAGTATTAGAGGAGGAAGAGGAGAAGGAGGTAGAGGCAGAGGTAGAGACTAAGATAGGTGGGTATGATGTCACACTATATATATGGTAATAGAGGGGAGGGAGGGAGTGTGTGAGTGAGTATGAATATTTGGTATAGATAGCTAGATATGTATGTACATAATAATGTAGTATGATCTGGTCTAAGCTACATAAAAAGGAATTATCTGACGTCATAATGGTGCAGAGTATGTAGAACAAGAGGTGGAGGAAGCTAATCATTTGGAGATAGAAGGAGAGACCTTAGTAAATGAGGTATGTATGTGTACTTATGCAATACTTTTATTACTTACCCAACCTACATACACCATGGCCCTCTTCTCCTCTTTACTAATGATTACTAATTACCACTATTGAATACTCATTACCTATATCCAACCTCAGGCCGTGTGTCCTCCAGTAGAGGTGCAAGAAACAGCTTTCGCTACCGCGCAGCCTGCTGTACCTCACAAGAAAACCGTACAATTACCTACTGAGGCAGTTGTATTGCCACACTCTGTTGTAAGTATTTTATGCTGTGTTGGATTGTATTGTATTATGTGATATTCCATTGTGCTATGTTATATTATGTTATGCTATATTGTACAATTACCTACTGAAAGAGTCGTAGGAAGGATATGAAAACAACGTATGTGTTACCGTTAATGACATCATAATCTATATTTCTCTGTATTTTCAATATAGACCCCCCTTGAGATGCAATTTGACTCCCTTGGTATTACATTTGGTGAACCCGAGCCTGAAATTACCACAGCCCCTATTAGTGAACCCATTATAGCTGTGCCGAGGTAGGGTGTTTTATTAATATCGTGTTGGATTATATTATATTATTATTAGATTCTAGTATATTATTGTATTCAAGTGCATTACCGATTAATGACATTTTTATAGCTGTGCCAAGGTTGGTCATGGTTTTAATGTATTTTAAAAAACAGGTTTAATTGGGTGTTGATATGATATTGGTTTACTATACTGTATCCTATTATCCTCTACTATACTTGAGTATCATAATCAACAGTAAGTTGGTGTCTCCCATTCATGGCCAATAGTTACATTGTTTTATAATTTATCTAATCCAATTATTTTTTGTTTTTAGTGCTCCTGCGGAAGTTCCTGCCATAAATCAGCAAGAATTAGAATTACAAGAGGTAAGGCATTTAGTATATAGTATATATTATGATATAGTATAGTGTAAGTTAACAAGAACTAGGACTACAACAAAAGGTATAGTATGATATATAGTAGACTGGGGTATATGTATAGTAATATACTCCCGATTCAATACCAGGTGATGTCTCGTGAAAGGATTACATAAGCAGTGGTGACTGATTAAAATTTAATATCGTGCTCTGGTTGGTTATTGCAATACAACTCATAGCACAACTCTATATATACATAGATAGATGGATAGATGCCTTCTCCTAGGCATTTGAAGTATTTCTGATTATTTGAATTGTTGCGGTCCAATCAAATAATACTTTCTATTCCACTGCATCCGTAGCAACAACTACAGCTCCAGAAAGATCTCGAACTACAGCGTCATCACCAACAACTACTACAACAACAACAACAACTGTTACTACAAAAACAACAGCCCATGCAGCCACAGTATGTTATGTTATGTTTCTGTGTGCTTTAGCTCTAATTAATCATTATGGTAATTAATGACTTAATTAAGAGGATAGGCGAGTGTATATATATATTGGTATACTACTACAACAACAAATGTTATTACAACTGTGTGTTATGGGTATGTTATAACTATGATATGATATTAGATCAATTAGCTGTGCTTAATTGATCGACTATCTTATCTTTTATGACAATATACTATGCATATGTACATATACACTTGCCCATACTTTTTTATTTTTATTTTTTGTTTTAATGATGTCGCCTAATCATAACCTGACCATTGGTCAGTCACATACTTCCCCACCTATTTAACGAGTTAATTATTTTTCCAGGGTACAGCCTCAACAACCAATCGGAACCAAGCCTACTACTAGTTCCCCTCAACCTCTAGATCCCTATATGGCTCAAAGACCAATGCCCACCTCCATTGATGCCAATAACCAGTCAACTTCATCCCCTGCTTCTGACCTCCAATCACAGAGTATGGTTCAAGAGGCGGCTGTTGATATGAGCCAGTCGCAATCGCAGGTATTATATTTTAGTTATATGTATGTATGTACGTAGGTTTATATTGCTATATATTGATTTAGTACGATTATACGTTGATCACACTTTTATCGCATTGAGTGGAAATCACGTTTTCTTCCTTATTAGAAGAAAAATGTCAATTAACAGCTAAAACCAATTAATTACATCCAGTTATAAATAATTTATCGTTATGCTATTAACCTATAGCAAGTACTAGTCTATAATTCGTCTCTAGTTATGATTGGTGGATTGCGAAATTAATCATCACAATTGCTATTACTCACAGATTAACCACTAAGATTTATGATTGCTACTAATAACATTTGTCTAGTTTATTAATATTTGTTATCATCTTGTCTTTCGGCTTTGTTGACGTTATCAAGCTGAATTAGATTGGATAGCATATATTATGCTATTAATAGGGTTTATTGCATAAGTTATTATAAGCACGGGTCAAGATCACAGTTGCAAATACTATTATGATTAATTATAATTATAAATATATATTGCTATCTTAGTATGTTTTAATACTATTGTACCATTATATTATTATAATCCCACTAATCCTAGAACTCCCCCCTCGAATTTACAGGATAAAATCATAAGCCCCCCCAGCCAACAGCCCCAGGCCCAACCACAATCACAGTCTATGGAGCTGCCAACTATAGACCCCATGTCCCAAGCACCCCCTGGCATGAATTTCATGCCTATAAACCCCTCTACCGGCCCACACGTACAGAATGTAAATCCCCCCAACCAGCAGTTTACTCAGGGTCAGGGTGTGGCAGTAGGGACACCTGCAGGGAGAAGAGGGAGAGGGTCTAGTAGTTTTACAGCCCAGGTGAGTTAATTAATTTATTAATTGCATGAAGTAGTTGGGTGATTAGATATAGTGGCATAATTGGGGTGCTAGTACAGTACACTAGTACTTATCTGTCCCTTTCTCCCTCTCCCTATAGCAATTCCCCGGCCATATCCCACAGCAGTCTATGCATATGGGTTATATGCCCCCTCAACCCTACAATGCTCAGGTAAATTTTGTATTTTCAATATAAACCCCCTATATATGTATACCCTATCCTATCCTATATATTATTAGAGGAGGGTAAATTGCAGGTGTATCGCAGTTGCTTATATTATACTTGGATACTGAAGTATATTTACTCGCAATCCTTGTTTAATACTTTTTAAAATAACGAATATATATGTGTATGTGTGTGTGTGTAAGTGAAGCAGTAGCAATATATGAGCAGAAATATACAGTTTTTTACCCATACAACAATATATAGTTACCGAGGGAATGGTTTTATTTTCTTGCATTAATGCTATGTAATTTGAAGATAAAAATGGATTATAAATCATTTGCTTTATATAACAATACATCACTAAAATATTTAAAAGATATAACTTTAGAAAAGTATAAATATATATATATGATAGAGAGACTTGAAATGTATTTCAATTAATTATTCTACTCCATGTTGTTGTTGTTATTGGTTGAAAATGTATAAATCACTCCCCTTTGTTTGTAAGCATATACCCTATCCTATCCTATATACCCTGACCCCCTCCCCCTCTTATCCTACCCTCTCCTATAGTGTCACATGTATGAAGAAAATGGCTTTTCAGGCTATGGACAATACCCCCCTCAACCTTATATGCCATGGTACTATGAGCAGGATCCTAGGGTAGGTGTATGCTATACTATACTATACTATTCTATATACTATCCTGTATACCATCCTATATTATAATCTATCTTATATACATGGTACTGTGAGCAGGATCCTATGGTAGGTGTATGCTTTACTATACTCTCCCATATACTTTCCTATCCTATGTACCATCCTATATTTTAACCTACCTTATATGTATATACAGTATTATGATCCTATGTCTGCCTACCGCTCTCAAACTGTAAATGCCAGTCGAGAGGCCACACGTCACCAGGACAAATATGGCAATACCACGGAGGAACAACAACAGGCTATGCCACAGATCAGTGGTCAATCTACCACGGTATGTATGTGACGTATTATGTAAGAACAGCCATAACTATTAGTAATTAGCGGTAATTAATCCTAGTTAGCTTTCATTAGTCCTAATTAGGATGCATCTATGCAGAGTGCACATAGCTGTGCCTCTCCTGTCCTATGACCATTGGTAATTAATGGTAATTAATTACTACCAATTAGTCTTAACCGGGGTGTATCCAATCAGGGTGGCCATAGCACTGCCTCTACTGTCCCCAACCAACCATCTGGCTACATGCCTCCCTTCACAGCCTACGGAGCACAGCATAGTTACCCCCCTCCATATATGGCATACCAGTATCAGGTGTGTATATATATATATATATATGTAATATATAACTAACTAACTCTATTCTATTCTATTCTATTCTAACCTACTACCCCATCTAGCCTCAGATGGGAACTTATGGCCACTCGGGATATGAAGAGGGATACAAGGCGCCCTACCATTACTTGCAACAACAGCAACAACACACACAGGTATGTATACATGTATATTGTATCGTAGGGTTAATTGTTACTATGTAGGTAGGTAGGTACTGCTATACTATTATATTGTTACATTCTTTATTTTTATACAATATAATTATTTATCTTACCAATTATTACCCACATATATAAAGATATTTTAACTATTCCTTTCTATAGGCTCCTGTTCAACAACCATCCTATGCCCAGCCCAAAGCCCCAGCAACAACCAATCCAAAGGCAGCAAGTAGTGATATGTATGCCACACAGGTAGGATTTGATTGGTTTACAATTATTATACTTATACACACACCTACCTACCTACTATTTTTAGTAGTAATAATAGCAGTAGTATTATTTTTGGTTAAAATCCCTTGTAAAGCTAAGTATAAGAACTATTAAATAGTGCTTACAGATATAATATACTAACATACTTTTTCTGCCAATCAACACTTTTTTCTTTTTAAAATTAAAATCGCGGAGATTTGTTTGACACATGCATATATATATGTATTATCATACCTTGTAACTATGGTTGGGGAGGAGGGAGTGGTTTCCTGATGTTGATATTTGATATTGGTGCATGTATGCATGTATACTTCAACTACCATTTGAATTTCTTTTTCTCCCTTTAAAACTGAAATGAATTAATTAAATTATTATCCCAGGGATTTGAAGGTAGTAAGACATATGGAGGCGCCAATACCCAATCACCTGTATCCTCTACCAGTCCTAGTGCAGTGGGTGCGACACCAGCCAGCCAAACCGGGGCAGTAGGTGCATCAACAGCCAGTAATAATGCATACTATACCTCTACCCTTTCGGGGTATCCCAATCAACAGGGTTATATAAATCCACAGACCAATCAGCAAGGGTTTGTAAATACACAGAGTCAACAGACACAGAATACGTCACAGCCCCAGGTAATATATTAGAGTCGAGTATGATATAGTATAGTATTGTGTTTGTTATGATATTATATTGTTCATTTTGTATTATGGCCTGTGCTAGATAATCATGTACGTATTAAACCTTTCCTTCCTATTGATTTAAAACCAACCTCAACTAACCTACCATGTGATTACATTCCATTCCCATATTAGGTCGTTTATGGCCAACAACAGCGCATGACCCAGCACCAATACTGGCAACAGTCTTAAATATGATTGGTTAATATAATTGGTTAATTATAAGTTAATTAGCGTGTGTTTCTATGGTTCACGCGGGGCCGTTTTTTATTGGCGCGCGAAGGATTTGTGATTGATAGATAATAAAAATTATAGTTTGCACGTAAATCAATGAGACTCTTTAGTTATATTATTGAATTTTGATTGAGATAGAGCTATCACAGATATGTAGATAACCCCGGAATGTGTGACCCTGCACCAGTTAGAATACAGATCTCTTGTTGGTCAACCAATTATGGTTATTACTGTTAGCTGTTATATGTAAATAATTAGAACTACAATAGACCAATAAAAAGGAAACAATAAAAGTCAGTATTACATTTGTTAACCCAATACATAACATACCCTATCTTTGAGTTAAGCCATTACCCTGACAATTATGCATATTAGGTGGTGGACTATAATGTAAATAATAACTATTGTCACTATTTAAATGTTAGTAAACAGTTCTCTGATATCTGGACACTGATTATTACGTACATATAATTAAATGCAAAGTATTTGTGTTATGAGAACTTCTTACTTTTACTACTCATTATGCATAAGTGTGAACAGGTCCTTTATTATTGACTTTCCTTTTCTTTTATACTTCATTTTATCGCCAGTGCTAACTTTCTAGTGAACACCAATGTTGCTAAGTTCAATAACTTAAATGGAGCCAATCATAAATCTTTGCATTAGCTAATACAACTCATGACAGGTCATAAAGACTCGCTAGAAATGTGTGATCCTATATCGATAAAGTTATATTAGTATTTCCCCATATGGCTTATTAGCTAATTTAGTATATGCAAACTAAGTATTACAATTCTATTATGACTATATGTTCATTCAGAGTTAATGATCTTGTAACAGAGTATTTAAGAACTTTCGAATGCAAGGTCTAGTATAAAGTAGACAAAATCATCATCAAGGAAGAGTTCTTTACTAGAGGATGGCTATGGGTATTACTTGGATACAACCTCTTAAAACTAGACTAGATAGTGATGGATTGGGCTACATGCTGCATTACAACCTAAAGAAACGTCACATTCTTTGAAGGTCAGCTCCTATACTTATACTCCAAGGAACACAACATACTATGTCCACCCAAGACCCTTTTCAAATTACATGGGCAGACATTTCTACACACAAAGTAAGTGCAGAAGGGAAGCTGGCTTCTCACATATCATCATCCCTAGACTATGATAGAGTGAGTCCTACACCAATGCATCACCCTTGTCATCTCCTCCCGCCACCAATTTACAGTCTCAAAGACCACCCTGAATCAGTGGGGGAGAATAAATCAGAGTTGTCAGATGACTACAACAATAATGACATGCCCATATAATAACAGATAGCTGAGTGACATGCTCAGGAGAGATCAAAATATAGATTCTTGACAACAAGAAGTGACTTTACATACAAGCCATACACTCCATCCTGCAAACAAGCATTCATAGCAGCAGTGACTGCACTTAGAACTACCTCCCAATCAGAACCCCCCCATAATTCTGTATCCCAGAGGAGTCAAACATTTTATGAGAGTGTATGATTAGATGTAGTGGATCCATATAATGGAAACCGAGATCACCAGCCTCTACAAGCATGCTAAGTGGACTTTGGTTAAATAGCTACTTATGGGAACTACTGTCCTATATAGCCTGTGAGTATCCCATTGAAAACGTAATGACAAAGGGCAGGTAGTCAGACATAAGGCATGCCTTGTAGCACAAGGGTTGGAAGAAAAACAGAACATGGACTATCATGATATTTCATGCCCTGTGTGCTCATTTGTGACCATCAGACTCTTGCTAAGCATAGCAGGAGCCAGAGGGTATGACCTAGCAAAACTAGCTATCAAGGCTGCCTATTTCCATAGCTACTTAGAGGTACTGGTATATTTAGAGTAACCACCAAAGTTTGTGGAACTAGATAAATGGGGACATATTTGTAAATTGAGCCAAACCCTCTCTGGACTTCATGCCTCTGGACTGCTGTAGAACAGAATGCTAGATGATTTCCTATAGTCAATGCATTTCTACCTTTTAGAGACTGATTTCTACCTATACAAGTCACATGGAAAAGCAAGGTTCATGTGCATCTGCATCTACATTGATGATATATTTATCTGTTCAGACAAAGTCATGGATTGAGAGTGGTTCATAAACACCATTTCAAAGAAATATCTCACCAAATCCACAGAATTCCCGAGTTCCTTCCTTGGGTATACAATCAGTAAGAACCCAGAAAGATGCATCTCATTGTTCCAACAAGGATGCATGACTGAATTGGTTAAAAGCTATGATCAACACAACAGATGATCAACAAATATGCCCATTTTTGCAGAGCACATGTAATCTGCAAATTTTAAAAACACACTGCAAGAGCCATGCGACCCAACTGCATATGCCCCCCAGATTAGGTGCCTGAACTGGATTAGCAAATCAAGTAGACCCAGCATCAACTTCAGTGTAGCATTCCTTGCCCAATACTTTGCCAAACTGAACCTGGAGCATTGAGATGCTTCTTCACCTCCTAAGATACTTAAGCACATACCTGGCGGAGACCATAGTGTACAAACCTGGACCCATCAATCTGACCAGCTACTCAGATGCAGACTTCTCATCAAAGGGGTATAGGGGTGCAAAGAGTGGCTACTGCATCTTCCTGGCCAGAGAGTTGCTAGAATGAAACAGCAAAAAACAGATTATCTGTGCCCTCTCGTCAACAGGGAGTGAACACATCAGCATAGCAGCTACAACACAACAGATTGCATGCATTGCAGCCTCAATGGATGGACTAGGCTTTGACACTGGGAGAGCACCACTATATAGTGACAACATGAGTGCCATATGACTATGCAACAAGACAAGTGTTCCTAAAAACACACACCATATTGTTCTTCAATTCCACTACACCAGGGAAACAGTAAGCAATGATGAGATTAAAGTCAGAAGCATCTCATCTGAGGATGAAGCTGTTGACTGTCTGATCAAGCTTTTCAGACCCAGACCATTTCAAATGGCCAAGAAACCTCCATGCCTTCAAATACTAACCTAGGAGAAGATATCCTAGATCTCATTCAGGAAAAGCCAGCGTGGCCACATTGTTGAGTTATCAGTCTTCCTTTTTCTTTTGGCTCTCTTGAACGTTTGAGCCAATGGAAGAGTGTTGAAAGATTATTAGATCCAAATGAAAACATAGCTTGGCTGAAGTTTTGGTAACAAACAGATCATAAAATGATTGGCACAATACTAATTGATTGAAGAACGTTCTTAACCAAATAAATGGATTTCTTAATACTTAGGATGTGGGCATATACATTAATGAAAAAATTATTTAAAGAGCCATTCCAATAGGGACAACAGTATTAGATCATCAAGACAAGAATAGATAAATCTAGTGGACCTCAGCGGTCTCTTGTCTGTGAATTGTATTAGTCAATATGGACCTTTACCATCAGTCCCATTTACATTGATGAACACAACTACAATTGCCACCCTTGATAATAAAAAGCTGGCAAAGGATTAAAGAGAATAGAAACAACTAAAAAATGCCCCAGTACACCCTGGCATACGCCAGAAACCTGCGTGCCTGTATACATGTATAATACCAATATGGGCAAAATATGTATATGTTCATGACAAAAAAACTTTACACTCATTTATTATTTGCTATGCAATATCATAATATATATAGTTCTATTATGCAACATTCAATTGGTGACCTCAAAGCCTGTAGAAAAATCATTAGAACTACCATAAACTATTATTCTTAATTAGTTCTATTTAGATTTAGATATGGTTAATCCTACATTTATGGATCCTTCTATTTCACAGTTATAATTCTAATAATATATTTAATACTAAATCAGTGTATAGTGCTATAAGTAAATAAGCCAATTAGGCATTGAAAGAGGGATTTTAATGGGATCTGTTACTTCCAATCATATCAAGTAGATCAATTAATCGTAGAGGTTGACAATCAATGAAAATATAGGCAATTTAATGCAAATATGAGATGGGTAAAGGTAAAAGAGTAGTCCAAGTCAGAGCAAAAAAATCAGGGATATTTATTCATAATAGAAATGCCATAGAGACAACCACAGAAGAATCATCATTAATGATCAATCATTAAAGGGGTCTCAGACAGTAAGGTTCAGAGGGATCTTTTTAAGGTCCAGAGTACCCTGGATGTAAATATATAGAAGACACTGGTAAGATGTACTGCAGAATGTAATAGACCCTGGTGTAGTGAGATACAGTTATAATAGATAAGATTTGATGCATATGTTGTATATGTAGCTATGTTTTACAGCAGAAACAACTATATAAAAATGATTAATAATGATAACTATAATGGTCTCAGAGAGTGAGATATTAAACACCATAAATTTAATTAGTTGGAGGGACACTAGTAACATGAAAATTTGTCAATCAGATGTTATATTATCACACATCGATTGCCTTAGTATGTGGTAAGATCATTTAATTATTGGGCAACCTCCATCTTTTAATTCACTATCATTACTGGACGTCTAGTAGTTAATGTTAACTCTAATAAAGTATATAAGCCGGGCCCAGACTGGTTTTGAACGTATGTTTGTTCATAAATGTAATGTATAAATTTATCTAAGTCATTAAATTACACATTGGCTCAGTCTAGGTGTGTTAGAATTTTAGAACATATTGGAAACAGATAATTAGGTAACTTATTTGTTGCACAAGATCAAGATATGTACAGTCCAAGGACATTCAAAAAATTAACAAATAATTGGTCTAAAAGCTTTGTTGAACAATGCAGTTATGAAAAAATGGCATCATGACTATTTCTATTTATTTCATAACAACAGACCCTTTACTAGATCCCTTGGGAGTCTTACTGGATCATCAGTTAACAACTGGCTGTTTAACTAACGGCGCTCTCCTAGTCTTATCACCCTTATGGGCTTAGTCCTCAACTTCTGCTGATTTGTTTTTATAATAAAAATATGTCTTGGCCTATACATACTTCATATATGCAAAGGGACACGTTAGAATATCCCTTTAACTTGGTACTCCATCTCCTTCCAAACGAATATTGGTCACATAGACGCTCTAGTCTCTACTTATTTCCCACAATAGTGAATAGTATCACAAATGGATACATTACTCATTTGTCAATAATATTTTAAATGAAGTGAGAGACATATAGGTAATATAGTGTGATAATATAACATACAGTAATTTGTAGTTGATACTAGTGAGTTGTCCACAGGTTCGGGGGCTCCAATTAGGTGTTGTATAAAAGTCTCTTGCTAAACTAGCAATAAAGGCAGTTCTTAGCTCTGACCCACTTTCAATAGAAGTTTGAGATGAATACCATGTAAAGAAGGTGTGTATGTTGGAACTATCTTTAGCTCTTTATTATAGTTATATTGGGGCTTGGAACTAGTCTTCTTTATTTAGATGAGAGATTAAGATTGAAGACCAGATTCTTATTTGAAGTCTCGAGATTTCTTGCTACCAGATTGTATGTTACAATATAGCAATCAATTGTTGTCGTTTTACTGGGGTCTAGGTATAGAGAAAATCTTCTTGTAGAATTGAAATCAACAGAAAAAGATGTTTTATCCACATCAGCAACTTCTCTCTGTTCCAGAAGATAGATGTGATCTAAAAAAATGTAACCAAGTATTTTTGTTTATCCTTTATGAGATTCCCTGGGTACCGTTCATCAAGTAAATCTAGGTTATTGAGAGCGATAATTTTTGAAGCTCTGATTATTATCTCAGGTAGTCTACAGGCTAATTGATCATTCACAAAGAATCCATATCAAACTTAACTAAGAAAGAACGTCTTTTCTTTCTAGTAATAAGCAAATATTATAACAATAAATAAAATAATGAACTGTAAAAGTACAGTGAACGCGTTGGTTTCAACAGATTTTTAGGGTACATTATGTTGCAAAAAGGCCACCTTTTTGCATGACTTTAAATGTATTTACAGTTGTTTAAAATTTCCAATAAGATACGTTAGTGAGCTAGTACATTGTCTTTGCACTAGTTACAATCATGTATAAATGTAAATGCGGTAATACCTGTAAGAGGGCAGCTCCACGGACTGCCCGAAAACAGCAAAAAAAAACAAAGCTAAGAACTAGCTAGCTTCCTTGTCAACTAGATTGAGATACTTTCAGCACCTCGAGGAAAACACCTATCTGGGAATTAAAACTAATTGGAGTCTCTAACGCTTGTGGAAAAATAACTAGAATTACCACATATTGCTATAAATTATAAATATTAAGTACTTAATATTAAATTTAAACTATACTTCGTACTTCAGGGTTTTCTCCTTACCGTAATGTATAGCCAACTGTACATAGTACTATTGGAACACGTGTAATACGTTACAATGATTTTTTATTGATTTATTTATTTATGTTGGAAACTAAGATATAGTATATTTTATTATTTCCCGCTATTAATCAAATAGTGGATATTATCTATCAATTCTATCTTGTAATGATTCAGATTGAGATGAACTCCTGTATGCCATATTATATTAGGTATACAATTTAATCTGAATTCAGTTATGCTTTATCACCTATGTTTAGAATAGTATAAATTAACCACCGTGTGGTTGAGATGGAGCTTCTAGTTTTGTTTACACTATAATACGCCACCAGACATGTGTCGTTACCTGGCTAACGGCTTAAAATAAAGACAGGATATGCTATGTTTACCCTATACCTTCCTCAGAACCATATGTGTAATTAGACCTTAAAACAAAATAATTGTGGTATTAATTAGAATACTTTTTAGTTAGTTGTTTATGTAGGTAAGGTTAACTAATCTGTGAAGGAAATGTAGATCATATAATAATAATAATAATAATAATAGTATAATTCTACAAGTTACATGATATATTAGCTATTAAAATCAATCTGAATAATTATTGTTTACGATCTGTGATTAATGTTAATTATTGATTTTTTACCAATAATTGGCTTTTAGTTGGTCTTGTACTGAGATTTCTAGCGAGCCATACTCATACTATGAAATGATAATACCGGGTCGTTTATCTTACTAATGAGCCGGAAGCATATTGTAGAATGACCATACCGGATCATTTGTTTTACTAATGAGCCGGACTCAAATCAATGCGCGTTATCCATACTATACCGGTTTTATTTTAGAAAAGAGAACCGGTATAGATATTGGGATAACGGAGTATAAAAGAGAAAGGGACATGAAATAATAAAACAACAGTTATATCTATTCTTTGGGTATCGCTTGTCTATTATAATAAATAGTTGCTAGACTATTTATCTCTTAGGATACTAACGCTAGTTAGTATTATTCTTTATCTATATTGATAACAGGGTTATGGGCCCAGCACGCTTCCACTGCGTTTAGCACATAAGAATAATACTTCCATTTTTATTTCTTTTATACTCTATACTATTATTACTTTATACTCTTACGTTACTACTGATACACTAAAAAAGGATGAATATTTACGATGCTGAGTATCCTGCAGCCTATGAAAAGGCCAAGAAGATGAATGAGGATCTTCTTGCCGCTGCTAACTGGAAATATCCAGTAGCCCCACCACCGATCGTTCCTCTGAAGGATATTCAGGACCCCAATAAGTTCGAGCTTTGGAAAGCTCAAGTAAGAACGTTTTTGTACATTGCTGATGCCGAATACGTCATTAATGGTAAGGTACCTCCCGTATGTTTAAATGCGAATCGGGTGGCTTTAGTGCCCAGAGAACAATATGTTAGGGGGGGGGTGCTATATTCTTCTTTAGATACCGATGTATCAGACAATTTATGTATTACTGTAAAAATGTCGTCACAACGGATTTGAAAATTAGTC
>NAOQ01000160.1:60524-74434 GCA_002751075.1 Ichthyophonus hoferi | reverse complement strand
TAGTATGGATTGTATCAAATTATATCATATTATATCATATTATCTTATATCTCATCCTATCATATCTTATATACTATACTAGACCAATCACATTCCAATTTAAAACCCATCTAAACTAATCCCTACCTCTCTTTAAAGTGAAGAAAAGTGAGCCTTGGTCACGATTGTTCTCAAATATTTTCCCCATCTCCACCAGAAACTAGGCATAAGTTTTAAAGTTAGGACCAGTAGGTTAATGCAACAATTCTTTCATTATATTTTCAGACATTTGAATGGGCATGCCAATGAGAGTCAAGAGTCAATGATAGTTAATTAGTGGTAATCAGTTGTAGTGAAGATTAATTAATTAATTAATTTTAGAATATAGAAATACATAATATAATATACCCTATATACCTCATAGAATCAATTCTATGATAACATTATGTAAAGACAATAGTAAAACAGTAACCACAACATAGTATATACCATAACATAGACAAATATACAATATATGTATTATATACATATGCATATATACATATATAAAAGCATACATACATACAGATATGCTCACACATATATATATACATACATGCATACCTATATACATATACATTCATGCATATGTACATACATACACACGTATATACATGCATACACACATAAAAACATATATATATATATAAGTATACATACGTACGTACATACATACATACATACATAAACACAAACATATATATATATATACTTGTATACACACATGCATACATACATATATGCAAATATACAGAAATACAAGCATACACACAGAGAGAGATGTACACATACATACACACATGCATGCATCCATATAAAAACATACATATATAAATAGATGCATAGATACATACAAACACATGCATACATATAGACATACATGCGTACATATATATACATGCACATATACACAAATCTATACCTACCTACCTACCTACCTACCTAACTACACCTATACTTAAATACATACATGCATCAATATAAATACATTCATGCCTAGAAAAATGCCTAGCAACAACACAGAAAATCTCTTTACCATATCATTTTGTAGCAAAACCATTGTGTTGATTAAAAAGAGAACTACTTAAAATCTTAATATATTATATTATGCTATATATTATACTGTTATATTATATTACACTACATAATATAATAAATTATATTCAAATATAATATATAGTATGCATTGGAAAATTTCTTGATTTTCAAAATTTTATTGTCAAATTTGGGCATATCATACAATATCATACTATATGATATTTATAAAAATATAGTAAGATATGGTATGACCTAGTCTGATATAATATAAAAATATAAAATACAATTTAATATATTTGAATATAATATAAAATAATATAATAAAGTACAATAAATGAAATTAAATTATTATAAAAATTTAAATAACTTAGCTTAATTTAGTTTAATATTGAAACATGAATAATCCCACTATACATGATAACGTATATGATATAGTATGATATAATATGATATGTCATATACATGACACTGAAATGGCCCAAGAGTTGGGTTAAATTACCTCAATTAGATTTGATCAGGTTTATATGGCATCATATAACGCAAAATAATATAACATAATGTACTATAAATAACATATAACATACCATAACATATCATAACATGATAATAACATAATGCAACATAACGTAACTAAATATAGTGCAATATACTATAGATGAAAACAAATATAATGTAACACAAGATCCTGCAATATCATAAAATATATAATATATCCTGGTAAACTATATAATCACATAATCTTTAATAGGAAAATTATTAATGGACAAGAACACCACCGTGACCTGTATTCGTTTAGAAGAAGAGGTAATATCCAATTACGGTGTGTTTAAACGTGTGCCTCTGTATGAACGGAACAAAACTATACTAAGACACAATTTTACTATTAAGCAAGTCAGCGGGACTTGTCTTAAGCAGGATGCCTAGGCTATGAGTTACCTGGTACCCAAAATACAATATTTGAGACTGCTTAGTATATATATAGTTGTGAGACCTCTGCCATTGGCTGGTTCAATTTGATTCATCAACTAAATTGACACTTCACAGCAATAGAACGCACCAACCTTTTTTCCAAACTATATACGGAATAGTATTTGCTAATATTATTAAATAATTACAACTGTATAGAGAGATACTTAAATTAATTAAATATTCGTGTTTTAATAATTATTTTTATCAAATATATAAATATACCGATAACTATATATTAGAAATAGAAGTAATATCTGTTGTACTGAGTTCTACTTGACATACAGTGTACCTGTGTCTTGTTCTAGTTGGTCCATATAGTTATCAATAAATTAAGGACACGCTAAAGTCTTTGTAAGTTCTAATTGTAGGTCACACTATTGTTCTGAATTTAGAGATACTTTAGACTTCTTACCTTGCAACCTGTAATATGAGTTATAGCTATAATCTAAACTAATGTGATTGTAGATGGACACTACACAAGTATTCTCTATTTGTTTGACTATACCAAGCTTAACTGGTTGGTCTTTTAGTAAAGAAACCTGAAGATAAGTTTCTATCACTTTAGAATCAAAAGACATAATATAAATAAATCATAAAACAAGTAAAAAATATTTCCAAAAAGACGTTAAGCATATATTGACAATTGAAAACTATGATAGCAAACAATAATAATACCTTTATTACTGTTTTGGTTTTAAGAAGTTATTATATATACAATAATGGTTAAACATCCATTAAGTACATATATGAAGTTTTTATTTGTTTGTGTTTAGGCTACTGGTTCATAAACCAATAGTTTAGAAAATAACTTCCTATCGACTATGATGGGTAACTATAATCTATTTATGTATTGATTAATTGGCCCAATTGGGTGAACCGTATATCGCTTAACATTTTATGATAAGAATAAATCTCCCTATTTTTAATGCGATAAATTATGCATTATAATTTTTCCTCAATTATTATACGTACATACGTTAATGTCTATTTGCATGTATACGTGTTCTAACCTAGAGAATTTTCTGACTATAGTTTTAATTACTTTAAACCTACTTATTATATACAAAGCATGTAGTATATATATATATATATATAATGATAGGAAGTATGTCTATTCTAGATAATGTCACTTCACTAGTCATACTAACTAGTATTTAAAAGTATATATTGCAAAAATCAGTAATTGATTATCTTTAAAATGCAGTGGCCTGCGATGTAAGCGCTTAGTTGTCCGAGAGAGAGCCCCAGTTCATCATCATACGATAGTATGTAAATGACATCCACATCATTTCATATTATCATTAAACTCCAAGTGTTGCTATAGCTTTGCAATTTTTAACGACTGTTTTTTCTCCTTGACCTTCAGGAATTATTCTCTTCTTGGAATATATTGTTATACATTACCAATTTTTCATTATTTCCAGTTCCTGCATGTGTTTTTTTTGTACACCATTTTTTCTCCTTGACCTTCAAGAATTATTTCCAAGGATACTAGCCAACTAGCCAACTATCCTCCACTCCTAAAACTCAGACTCAAGACTGAAAAACAATAGCGTATCCCAATCGACTGGAAGTTGCATTTTTGGTGTCGAACTAAATGCAATAGCAGCTACAGCGCCAGCAGCGCCAGCACCACCGAAGGTGGTGGAGACAACCATCTTCTGCCTCCATGTCTGAGGAGCATTACGAACAAGTGACTCAGGCATTGTCAATGCTTACGATAAATATGTTAGAATAATTTCATTTAATCTAAAATAAACTAAATTATCATTCCATTATCTGTATGTGCTCTCTTAAATTTTATGCGTCTTCTTTTATAAATCAGCTTGCTGATGGCCTAATTATGATTGGTTCATAAGATAAGATAAGGCACGATAAGATTTATCGTTTTAATTGCTTTTTAAACAAACGATAAAATAAACTCGTAGTCTAATTATTTATAATTGTAAAGTATATTATCATAATATAGGTTTTATCAGTCTTTGTATTTATTGTTAATGGTTACTAGTTAAAATAATATCGTCCAGTAGTATTTGGCGATCCATTTTAATTTCTTAGGGCTAGCTTATTTGTTTCTCGGTTGATTATATTTCATTCGTGGCTAAATGAATATATGCATTCATTTGCATATAAAAAAACACTTTACATATATATACATATATATGAAAAGAAGTATGTATGGCATAAAGTATAACAAGTAACTGAAGAGACATGCATACTAGAAAAGAGTACAAATATTGAAGGAACGAGTATACGTCCGAAAAAGTATGTAAACTGGTCATTTAAAAGATGAAGTGAGCCTAGGAATACTTGGACCAACCACTACTGAGTCACGAGCCGTACGTAGACCAATAGAAATGGTTACAAACTGTAAGATCGTAATCCACGTTAGCCCTTACCTTAATATAACGCCGATTGGACTGGCTTCCAAGATATTTGTAAAACGTACAACCAGTCAAACAAAAAAAAAAAAAATACAACATCCAATAAAAAATATGCAAGATGCCACGATAATATAATTAAAAAATAATATAACACAATTTGAAATTTTACGTGAAAAATTAATAAATAAATTGACGATTAATTCTTGTATACCATACTATATTATGTTGGGAATAGTAAGTAAAAATGCGAGCGTTCCTGTGACCTATATTCGTTTAGATGGAGAAAGAATACCAAATTAAGCGGCGTTTAAAAATGACCCTTTGCGTACACAGCAAAGATATGCTCAGACATTTTTATTACTAACAAGTCAGCAGGACTTATCTTAGGCAAAATGCCTAAGCAATGTGCTTTCTAGACCCCGAAACATATCATCTAAAATGGCTTAATATATAGTTGCAGGATCTCTACCATTGGCTGGTTCTATTTTGATATAATCTGAGATTACCGTTTAACACCAATAGTTTGTACTGACTATTTCTCTAGGTTGTATATGCAATAATAGTTGCCAATAATAGCCACTACTATTAAATATTTATAGCTATATAAAGAAATACCTAAATTAATTTAATATTACTGTTTTAATATGTTAGGTATACAATTTGATATGAATTCAGTCTCACTGCATCATGTGTTTATAATGATATAAATTAACTGCTGTGTAGTTGAGACGGCTTCTAGTTGTTTTTACACTATGGTATGCCACTTGACATACATTGTTGTCAGGATAATGGTTTAAAATAAAGGGTATATTATGTTTACACTATATTTTTATATTTTTACCTTTTCTACATTATCTATATTGTATTATAGTGGATAATTACCACCAGAAAACTAAAAGAGCTTTTTTTTCTCTTTATTCAGTCTCACTGCAGAATTATAGGTGCTTGCCCTGTGGCATACATAACTATATACCCAATAAAACAGATTGTACCATATATGGGTTAATTAGAAGTTTAATACCAAATAATTACCTAACTAATCAATTATGGCAATACTTATTTTGCATTATGTTATATTTAATAATCTCATGCAAAGCAAAAGAGTAAAGGATTATTTGATTGTGGTTTTTGAGAAAAAAGAACACAAATGCAACGCTTTAAACAATAGTAAAAACGCTGTTGAATCATATAGATATATATATTATTATACTAGTTATAAAAAGTCATATTCCAGAATCCAATTTATGCTCTTTATGTTCTTCATATTATGCCTATAGTTGTTAAAACTTTTGAAGCAGATGATCCAAATACTTAACCAGAAGGCTAACTAGTTGATTATGGTCGTAGCTTTTTCTTATAGTAATAATATCATAATTATATACAAACAGGCACCACTATGTTGTAATTATTACGTATGCAACACATTGCCAGGTAAGAAGCCAAAGGCTTCTCTACCCATCAATCAACAGCGGGAGATTCAGGAGCAGCTAGTTAGAGTGTTGGCTTGTAGAGTATCTGACGACTACAGCCAGATAGAATTCACTACAACAGATATTGGTTTTATTTGCAATATTTAATGATCCAGTGTGTTGTTTTTGTACTGGTTGCAATTATGTATAAATGTAAATGCACAAACACCCATAAGAGGGTAGCTCCACCGACTGCCCTAAGGCAGTTAAAGAACTACGCCAATAACTGGCTGGTTCCTAATAAACTAGATTGAGATACTCTTTAGCAACTAGAGAAAAGCATTTATTTAGGAATCAAAAAACCAATTAAAGACCCCAAGCCTGTGGGCAAGTCAGTAGAAGTACCATGCGTTGCTATAGATCTTGTTGGGAATAATAAGTAGAGATAGGGGTGCCTCTGTAACTTATGTTTTTTTAAAAGGAGATGGAATACCGAAATAAGGGATGCTTTAAGGTTTCTTCTTGAATACACCGAGTACAGATATGCTAAAACATACTTTTATTATTAAACAAGTTAGGAGAAGTTAAGGACTAAGTGTTCCTATGACCTATATTTGTTTAGAAGGAGAAAGCAAACCAAATTAAGGGGGTTTTGTCGTAATCTATGCTGCCAGTAGGTTCTGCTTCACTATGTACGGACATCGAGTGATCGTTCTCCGTTTAGCTCGAGTTAGAATTTAATTTCCATAAAAAGTTTTAGTTATATCCTCGCCACTATTTCTGACGAGAGCCATTTCCCAAACTTGTTTCTCCTCACGGATCCTGGATCTTGGCTTTGTTGTGGGAATCGTTGACTTGCGTTTGACTCTAGGAGTCGTAGGGATCGATGCTTCTCTCCTCGTTACTCTTATTACGGTCATTTAGTTAACGAACAAAGAAACAAAATCTTTTATACAAAACGCTTATTGATTGCAACACTTATTTAAATCAAAGATTCAGACTAAGTCTGTGATTGTCGGTTATATAATTGTTCATTCATGGTCAATACCTATTGAACAAGTGATAAACCATAAAGTAAAACATGTTATTAACAAGGTATTCAATCTAAAGGTTATTCAACATGCCTTCAGCATCATTTGTCTAGTTAAAGGATGCTATGCATGTTACTTCAATCATTATGTATAATTTAAACTCATATGACCAACACTATTTAAACCACTGTAAATTTACGTGCTAAACTGCACTAAGCATCTAGTACTAATTAGAGATAATTGGTTACATAGTGTTTTTAATTAACTTTCATTAATTAATATTTAACTCTTATATACCGATTGAAACCTCATTGTAAACGCTACTGTATATTTAGAGGTACAATGCAATATGAACAATAAATTATATGTTTTCGTACAAGACATCATAAAGTATACAGCCTCACACTTGTAGTAGCTGAAATGGTTCAACGGGTTTAAACATATCCCTTTGCATACACGGAGTACATATATTATTAAACAAATCAGCAGGACTTGTCTTAGGCAGGACCCCTAAGCAATGTATTATCTAGACCCCAAAACATGATCTGAAATGGCTTATTATATAGTCGCAGGGCCTCTGCCATTGGCTGGTTCAATTTTGATCGATCAGCTTTGATTGCCCGTATGGTTGAAAAAACTAGGAGAGCGTAGTTAATTGAGCTGCCAATTGTCGGCCGATGGCTAGGTAACCGTGTTGGTGTATGCACCCAGTTGACCCAACACAAATATAGACTACGTTAACTCCTCTAGCGGTTGCAAAGCTGTTGAGTTATTGGTAATAGCTGCTGAACTCAAAATATATGATCTGAATTAACTTATGACACGGTCGCAGGACCTCTACCGTTGGCTGATATAGTTTTGATCGATCTTCTTGGATTGGTATATAACACTAATAGATTGCACCAACTATTTTTGCAGACTATGCATAAGAGTAATTGCTAATAATAGTAAATTATTATAGCTGTATAAAGAAATACCTAATTTAATTAAACACGCCTGTTTATGTTACAATAAAAAAAATACAGAGTAAAAATAACATACCTTATTTTTATTTTAAGCCATTAATGACCATGCCAGGTGGGTGTTATAGTATATGCCAGTCAATCAGTATACGTATTTGCACAAAGTGTCAGGACCCAATAACAAGGTTTAAACAAAATGCCACCTAAAGTAATCCAATCATTAAGTTGCCAATAAACATTGGATGGTTTGACGAACAAGTTTGTATTTTAATGTTTAAAACAAATTTAATCATTTGTTAGTTATATAGCAACTTTGGGACATGTATAGTTTTAATTATCTTAATTATTATATTTATTATACCAAAAAAAAATACTCAACCATATATATATATATATATGTTTTAATACTATAATAATAAAATGAAATGAAAAATAATGGGCAGTAATATAATATAATCATAAAATTAAAACTATGAAATTAAAACTTTAAAACCGAAATTCAACTAGCTTGATACTAAACGGTATCGTTAGTCTACTTAATAGTGTAATTAAGTTAACTAATAATAATAAAGTTATCAACCAAGTTAATTAAGATGTGAAAAGAATTGGTTACTGTCCCCTTACAAGATCTGTAATTGCAATAAAATAATATAATTAATATGCATGTATAATTATATAACCAAGTCACTTAGAAGTAGTTACCGTAACAATGGTAGCTATGAATAATCCCTTCGAAGATGAGGCTATAGTTAGTCTTTATAAAACGGAGTCAACTCAATCTTACATTCCTACGGCTCCCATTGTGAATCCATTCTCTTCTAGTAATTCCAGTAATACCTATGTCTCTTTGACGAATACTAAAACTAATGCTAATGCTAATGCGAATGCTAATGCTAATGCTGATGGCAACGAATCATGCATTCCCAAGCCATCTACTGTGCACTCATCTTTTCAAACAAACAACTTTTCTAGTAATACCAATGTCCCCTTGATGAATACTACTACTAATTATGATGATAATGCTAATGAAGCACTGCTAGATCAATCTACTAATACAACAAGAAAATTGTTACCCAAGTGGGCCCAAGGCATATTCGGAAAGAAAGAAACAAACGGAGCAGTAACATCAAACACAGAAAATAGCTCCAACGTGGCAGTAACTGTGGTTGCTTCAAGTGATGATCATGTACATAATAAAAGAAATGAGGGAAATGAAAATAAAACGATTTGGGAACAGATGGAGATGAAGGCTGCAATGTTTATTATCAAACCGATTATTCTGTTAGCTATTCCATTATCAATAATGTATATATCTATGTTTTTGCAATGGAAATTTTTTCCAAATATGCCAGAGTATGGTATTTTTCCACGTACTCTTGCTGGGCTCAGAGGGATACCATTGATGCCATTCCTACATGCTGGCTGGGGCCATCTGATTGCTAATTCTTGGGGATTTGTTATATTAGGTAGGTGGGTATGTAGCGAGGGATGTATGTATGTATGTATGTATGTATTATGGTATGTATATATATTATATTGTGTTGTATTATATTGTATTTTATTATATTACGTTGTATTATATTATATTATATTGTATTGTATTATATCATATTAATTATTATATAATACTTAGGCAGATAGGTTACAATATATATATATATATATATATACATATATATTTGTACTTAGTATTTTTTAAGACATCCAAAATAGAACAATACAGTTTATAAATGTAGAAAACTATATATACGTATATGTATCTATATTTCTATATACATTCATATATACATACCTACATATATACATACATGTTTACATACATACATACATACATACCTATATATATATATATACACACACATAGTTTTATATAATATAGTATAGCATATAATATATTCTAATATACCACAATATACTGCAATATACACTAGAATACTTTAGTATAATGAGAGTGTAACCATAAATGTCAACGTAAATGGACTGTGACTATATGAGAATGCAGCAGCTTTCTGTCATAGCTACATACAGTACATACACATTTTAATTATCCTATGACAAGTGCTCATTTTAATTTTAACTATCCGCCTCAGGTCTTCCCATTGCTCTCCGTGGCGGTATAGAATACAGCTTTATAACAACTAATATTATTTTGTGGGGGGGTATGATTACCTGGACTATCTCCCGACCTGCATTTGTAGTTGGTGCATCAGGTTTGGTGTTCGGTTATTGGTCCTTTGACCTAGTGGTCCTGCTATTTGATAGGCCCTTTAAAATTCGTAATCTATTTATAGCTTTTATGGTAGGATCTCTGTATGGTGGGTGGATAATGGGAGTCGTACCAACCCGTACTGGCGTATCCTGGGAGGGTCACCTAGGGGGTTTGTTGGCAGGCATTTGGACTGCATATTTAAATAGTAAATTGGTAATATATTTAAATAATAGAAAGGTTGCAGCCGAGCATATGGTTGAACAGGGCTCACAGGGAGATAATTATACTAGATTAACTCAATAGAAAATGGATTAGATAATGATATAGGAAATTTGTTGCAAACAGGTTCTGCTCTGTTTTGCATGATTTTGTATGTGAATGTACAATTGATAATAATACAATTCATCATCTTCTTAAGTTTGGGTATTTGGAATACCCAAATAGGATACGTTAGTGACCTAGTATATATTTTTTGCACTGGTTGCAATCATGTATAAATATAAAGGCAATAACGCCCGTAAGTGGGCGGCACCACAGACTGAGCTAAGGACGGCAAAGAACTAGGCCAAAAACTGGCTAGGTCCTAATAAGCTAGATTGAGATACTCTCCAGCACCTAGAGGAAATCTTCCATCTAGGAACCAAAAACTAATTGGAGACTCCGAGTCTGTGGACAAGTTATTAGAACTACCACAGATTGCTGTAAAATTGGACATTATAGCAGGGTATATCGTAGCCTAATTTACCGCATATACCGTCTATTGAGATAATAATCAAGTTCTATTTGAGGGTATTCGAGCATATGTAATCTGCTGTAATGATTTTATATTTATTTATTTGTATTAGAATATAATATATATTCCATTTATTTATTATTTGCTATTAATCTATGGTAAGTATTATTTAGCTAACCTGTACGATAATACAGAAATTACACATTAAACATACGTAGTAATGATTCAGATTGAGATTAATTCTTGCATACCATTTCATATTAGGTATATAGTTTTAGAGGAATTCAATCTCACCGTATCACATAAATTTTGAATATTATAACTTAACTAATGTATGGTTGAGACTGGGCTTCTAGTTTTGTTTACATTATAGTAGCCACCTGGCATGTGTCATTGTCAGGGTAACGGCTCAAGATAGACAGGGTACACAATGTTTACCCTGTATTTTACCGTTTCAACAAGAAGCTTTATTAGGCTTGTTGGATTTCATATGATACTAATCAACAAACCTGGTTAGATTAAGTTATATAATAGACAATGACAGGCCAGAAGCCTTTAAATATATAACCATATTCTGTCATACCATACTATATTAGACTACATTATGCTATATTTACTGCATTATACCATTTCATACTATATTATACTTTATCATACCATGCCATGCTATTAATATATTGGTGTAATAAAGTGGTAGTAGTTTATTGTGCAACATTAAAATATTAAAACAGGTTCCAAAATGCCAATGTTTAAAAACCACCGATGATATTAAGCTACTCATATTTGTTTTGACCATAAAAAATGCACGTTGCAATTATGAAAGAGTAAAAAATATAAAACATTATTGTAATAGGATATAATAGAGTAAAAATCATTAAATAGTATAGAGCACAAAATCATATATCAGTAAACAAAAATAAAAATTGTTTCAATATTAACCATTATTCCACAGAAGATAATTTACGTTATCTATGCCATATGATATTGCAGAACATGATTTTAATTTTAAACTTCTTAACAAGGTATCTCAACTGTATAGTGTAGTCCCAATATTAAAAATACAACCTATCTCTTTTCGTTCATATAAATATAAAAATTGATCTAACCACAGTACTCGATGCAGCCTAAACATAAAAATACAACCTGAAATTTTAAAATTAGATTTTCAGATAACAAATTAAGACCAGGGATGGCATTATTGCACTTATTAATACGAAACTCAATTAATCCGTTGGCCTATACCACATGTTATAACCATAACACAAAACCTAGCATACAAATAAAAATAAAAATAAAATCGTATTTTCCGATATATTATTTTAAATCACCCTAGTACAAAACCTAATGTAAACAAACATAAAATGTTTTATAGATATATTTACATAAAGACCAGGCATGTCATTAATAACATTTATTAATAAGAAATCTGATTGGATCAAATTAATCTTATCAGTATGGAAATCAGTGACTACAGGATAGTATACAATGGGTCTCAATAGCAGAGGAGAGGTCGGTGTTGCCAGGCCATGCTTTGGTTTGGCTAGTCTAATATCATTTCATTGCCACGTGACTTTATTCCTTCTGTGTTGGAAAAATAAAATATAAACAAGTTGGTGTAAGTACATATATAGAAATAATACAAGTAGCTCCCTATATGTGTGAAAAATATATAATATAATACACCTATAACAAGACCTACCAAATAATACAACCATGACATCACCATGACATCACTATTGTTGGAACATGCGTAATACCCTTCAATGATTCCATATTTATTTATATTATTTCTAACAGAATATAACATTCTATTTATTACTATATGTTATTAATTAAATAGTAGAGATTAATTCCTGTATACAATACTACAGTAGGTATAAATTAACCACGGTGTGGATGAGGGGTTTCTAGTTTTGGTTACACTCTAGTCTGCTACCTGGCACGCGTCATACACGCGGCATTGTCATAGTAACAGCTAAAAATAAAAACAGAGTATATTACGTTTGATCTATCTTTTACCGTTTCTATGTAGAATTGTCTCTCTAAATATTCAGTAGCGTTTGGAATGAGATTTCAATCGGTAATTGAGTGCTAGATATTAACTAATGATAATTAGTTAGTTACCCAATGTCACTAATTACTAATTATACTATTCTTACCTTCTGTGTGTTGTTTTTCTCTTCGGCTGTTTGCAGCTTTGTACGCAGATTAAGAACACCTAGAATAACACTGTACACATAGTAGGATAGTAGGAGTAGTGTATGCATGTAGGCATATTAGCTAGTATAAGTGATATAGTATAATGGAAACAGTAACTCTAATCCTACCAGTAATAATAACCATAGTGCACTATATTATATTATATTTTATTGTATTATATTAGACTATTATATGGGAAGATGATAAAATTTTAAACGCCCAATACAATACAGTACACAAATAATCCAGAACTCTTTAAAGCAACTCTCCATCACAACCCAATGATAACACAATGATGACACAATAATGACGTACAAGACATTGATGGTGGCCCAGCAAGTCATATATAGATCTCTCTGGCTACGGAAATAAGTGCTGTAGGGGGTAACCTATAAAAGGGGATGATGTAGATGACACACGTGTTAGCATAGGTCAGGGGTTAGTGAAGTGGGAGTACATTGCATTACCATAGCTTACTGTATATACATATATATATATATATACCATACTTCACATCCCAAATATTTTAAATAACAATATATATGGTAGGTATTACATTGCAATCATATTATTCGTAGAATATAATTAGTGTGATGCCATAAAAGATAACTACGACGTAATAGTACCATGTTAAAAACCTAGATTAAATATAGTTCCGCCCAATTGGATTAAAGACTGACACCATGATTAGTTAGAGCTGGAAGTTACACGTGGACTAGATTTTAATAGGTACTAACTATTGGTTACTGGATATTAATTTCCAATTATAACTTACCCCTCATTAACTGTTAATTACCAGTTACTAAATATTCATAACTACTAATTAATTACTAATTATTACCCATACATAGTAACCCATACTTTGTTATCGCCGGTTGAAATCATTGCCGACTTGGCTTCGGCTGCTTCCAGGTATACCATTGTTACGGCTATATGATAGAGAAGATATCACGTATTA
>NAOQ01000160.1:30919-60123 GCA_002751075.1 Ichthyophonus hoferi | reverse complement strand
TTATCGCCGGTTGAAATCATTGCCGACTTGGCTTCGGCTGCTTCCAGGTATACCATTGTTACGGCTATATGATAGAGAAGATATCACGTATTAGAAAAAATAAGGAAGGAGTAATTAGTAGCGGGTAATTAACAACGAATAATAAGTAGACAGAAAAAGAAAGAGAGAGGGTAACATACCAAACAGTGACGTCAACATGACGATGACCAGTGCTGGGAGACCCATTTTAAATAGTGGACTCTCTTTTGGTTGACTTCTGATCCAACGTGTCACTTGCTCGCCAGGACCTAAAAGCACTAAAATACAAATATGTGGGGTAAGTGGGAGATAATAGATGCAAATAGTATAATAGTATAGTAGCATAGTAATAAGATAATAATTATTATTGTAGTAGGTTAGTAAGATAGTATGACAGTATAATAATATACTAATAAAATAATACAATGGCATGATAATATATATACAGAAATAGATACAGATAAATAAAGGGATAAATAGATATAGCTATACATACATATGAATACATAGATATATACCTACATAATCTTACGCAATAGTATACCTAAGTCTATATACCCAAGAAACACTAGTATACAAACATTCAAATATACACACATACATATATATCTACCTACCTACCTACCTCATACCTATCTACTTACATGCATAAATACATAGACACACACACACTACATACATACTACATACATATAGTTCATACCTGAAATCATGGCAAATACTTGGAAAACTAAAACATAGGCTAGAAGCCCATGGAAAATTTTGTCCAAAATCATAAGCAAATCCATATTATCTCTTTATAATATAATAATAGAATAGAATAATGAATAGAATGGTAATAGTATAATTATAATAATTTATTTTCAAAAAGTTCTTGTTCCCAAGCCGAACGGGAATTGCACTATCTCTAGCCTTATATGGTTATTATATCTGATTATCATTGGGTATTAAAATTGGAATTATTTTTAAATCCAATGAACATTATATAATCATAAACTTTTTATTAAGAGTAGGGTAAGAGTTTTAACAAATTACGCAACCATCGTTAGGTGCGGCAGATTATTTCAAGGATATTATTGACATTAAAGAAATTCGAAAAATTGGTTCTATTTTGGGTCAGGCAAGAGAACCAAACTCGAACCTAAATAAAAATAAAATTCTATCACTGTATTATTATTATTATTGTTGAAAATTTAAAATAGTATACCTATGTTATAATATAATATAGTATAATATATTTACTTTGTCTTTACTCTAAGTCGCTAGCCTGACAATGACTAATGCCAGGGTTCAGATTATAATGTAACAAAGACAAAGTCATGTCCCAATTATACTGTGGTTAGTTTATACTACAATATATGCATAACATAATGTATATATATTATATGTAATATTTTAAATTGTTTAATATTGTTTATTGTAAAGTAAACGTTGGTCCAATAAAAATGAATTGTTTTTCCAATGGGTAGAAACCCATGGCCAATACTTTCTGCTTTTGGTTTATTTATATTACAAACATATATTATATATACACATAAAAAATTGTATAAAGCTTTTATTAATGTAACCTATTTATTATATTAGTTATGTGCTATATACAATTGAATTTAATCTTTAAGTAGACATATAAAACTATTTTTTTATACTATGAAGTGTTTAAAATGGCTTACATTGAGCTAACCATGACGTCAGAAGCATATGGTGCAATATTCATAGATCCAATGCAGTGTCATGCACTAAATTTTAATATAAATATATTTATAGTTGCGCAATAGACGTATAATTATGTAATGAATATTTATATATGTTCAATTGGTAAGTAAATAGATACTAGATACTAGTATCTTGTGCATAGGAATAGGTTATCGGATATGATAGTACAGGGCTATGATAGTATGGTTATACGCTATTCAACTAGCCATAAAAATCAACCAATGATTACATTTTGGGAATGCTAATGACTGAGTTACAGTTTTTGATACACTGGAAACGATGGAGTATAATATAATATACTAAAGCATTCTATACTGTAATATATTGTAATATAGAATAATACCATACAAAATACAGCATAATGTAACTTAATATAGTATAATAAGCTATCATACAAAACAATATAATACATTAAGATAATATACTTTAATATACTATACCATAATATGCTAATACTCTTCTTGAGATTGCTTGGTAAATTTATGTGCACACAACGTACCAACTTTATAAAAAAGCCAACTAAATTGATGTTCCCTATAGGTTAGTACAGTCAAGATGGAAAGTATGATAGATATATTACTTAATTATCTGTTTATATATAATATGCTCCAAGATCTAAGACACGTAGACTAAGCCAATGTACAACTCAAACTATTTAGAAAAAATTATGCATCACGTTTATGAACAAAAACGCTTACCCAGAACTAGTCTGTGCCCCCAGCTTATATACTCACGCTAATAGCGTGAGTATTAGCTAGTAGACGTCCAGTACGGCGTCCAGTACGGATTGTTAGATACAACATAGAGGTTGTAAAATATTTAACTAATTTTGCTATGTAATAGAACAATCAATATATGACAGTACACTACGTTAAGATACATAATTATACAGAGTATATTAAAAATATCAGTGCTAATTTTATCTCATTAGCAGGTTACCATGAATCCATTGATTTGTGTAAGTGGATGTCTAATTAATTGAGCAATTAATTTGAGTAATTTTTAAGGAATTAATTATTATTATTCTGTTCACATACAAAATCATATTGGATCAACTATGACCTTGACCAATAAATTAACCTCGCTATAATCATTCTAATCACAAAAGGTCAATTCCAGACTTAACAACTCTTGTAATCAAATAATACTAGAACAAATCATTGTGAATTAATAACCTGATGGTAATTAATCAGCAATCAGTTAGAGGAGTGCTGATGAAAATATCCACTGTTGAGGGAATGGTTCATAAGAAGGGTCCAAGCATTGATATAATTGGATCACCGGCTAATCTACGATCCTTGCATCCAATCCAAACATATATTCTCTTTATCTTAAACCGTTTCCCTGACAGTGACATTATGTAATTAATTAATTATCTTTAATTAATATTTAGCTCCAATTTACCCATTGAAGCTTTATTGTAAACGCCACAGAATACTTAGAGGCACAACGCTACCTGAACAATAAGTATATTCGTACAAGACATCATGGACTATACAGCCTAACACATAGTAGCTGAAATACTTCAACAGGTTTAATAGATAATATCTAATATTTGATTATTGGTAGATAATAATCAAATAAAATATGATGTATTCTAATATAAATAAACGAGTAAGGAATCACTGTATCATATTACACATATTACCACAATAAAATCATTATTACGCACTTGATAATATAACGTAGCATGATATAATATAACACAACATAATAAAATACAATATAGTGTAATATAATATAATATAATACAACAGAGTAATAAAGCTTATGTTCTACTTTATGCTATATTAGAGTATTAAAACATATCAAGACAATTTTAAAATAACTTTTAAAAAGATAAACAACCAGTGTCTCTGCTATATTAACTTCATTAAAGTCCATAAATGGTCTAAAACCAGTAAGTATCATGCTTCATCATTATATTTATACTAAGTAAATGATAAATAATGCTAATAAAATCTCACAACAATACTAAAATGTATTAGCATACAAGTTACATTAACTCTTCTGCTTTTTTTAACTTTAAAGTCAGCCATAATATAATAACATACAAGTATGACTATACTCTAGTTAGGTCTATTTTAATATTTTAATATTAGGTATAGATTGGTTCTTATAACGCCATTTACGCTGCCTCTAACAACGTAATCAGTGACGTATGTCCATTTTTAACTGCTATACCCAATGCGGTATGACCTTGGGTATCTTGAACCAATGGATCGGCACCCGCCTGCGTAATTTTAAAAAATTAATGCCAGATATACGCATTATATAGAATTCAATCCTATAATATCAAATAAATGTTTCGTTTTTGTTTTAATAATAATAATAGTAGTAATAGTAGCCATAGTATTACTACTACTGCTACTACTACTAATAAAACTACTACTACTAATAAAACTACTACTACTAATACTTACCCATAATAGTATCTGTGCCCATGTCACATATCCTAACTGACATGCTATATGTAAAGCAGTGGTTCCATTGGCATATTCCAAAGATGATGTCCCATGAGCCAATAGCAAATGGGCGTGTAGAAAGTCAGCATTCGTTAAGGCTTCACAGAGGCCCTGTTTGTATATATTACATATATGTATGTATGAACATAATAGTGGGTATTTAGTATTGTCAATAGGGATATATTCGTATATATATTATGACGTCACCAATGGTAACATCCCACATAGGGGTAACCGGAAGCAGAGGTATGCAAATTATAAGAGAACAATATGATTGGATTGGAAAATATAACTAATATACTGTACATGACGTCATTAATGGCAACATCACATATATGGAACCACAGCTATTGATAGTGATTAAGATCAGTGATAGGTGTAGTATGATCATTGTCATTAATTAATTAATCAGAATCTCGATTGTTTTGCCTAATTTGATCACAAAGTGTTAAGAAATTTAACATAAATATAAATAAAAATACATAAAAATAAAATATAAATAAAATAATTTTAAATTATTTAAATACCATCCCATTAATCACAACATACCTGTGCTAATGATTTTCTTTTATCATCTGGAGATAGAGGGGTTAAAAATACACCATGGACATATTTGAAAGTAATCCATGACTCCCATTCGCTTCTGTAATTGGAGAGGAGATTAATTTGATAGATTCGGATGAGTTAATGCAGGAAAACATATAATAATAATAAAATAGTAAAATACAGATTGGTAGGTATATATATAATATAGAAAAAAAAAACAAAAGAAAAACAAAACACTTCAATATATATGAGGATTTATTGAAATATATATTAACATAGCGAGAATAGTAAACAGTAAACATTACATCATACTACATACTAATAACCAACACTAACAACCACAGCAAAATACATAATATACAATAACTATATAGACCAGGGAGTATATGTATAGTAGAACATAGAAGAAGGATATGGTAGTATAATAGTATCACCTAGATGACTCCATTGTAGGTTTACTATAGTTGTTGGGTATTTTCCCCTGCAGAGTACTAGTATTAGTATGCATGAATATATTATATGTATAGGATATGTATAGTACATAGTATATGCCTAATATATATATAGTATATAGTATAGTAAATAGTATATGCATAATATATATATATATATAGTATATAGTATAGTAAATAGTATATGCCTAATATATATATATAGTATATAGTGTATAGTATAGTATATGGTGTATGTAGTATATATATATATATCCTACCTACCTCCCACACTAGGTTTGCTAACGTATTCCCTATACTCTTCACCACATCATATGATGTTTTAGTCCAATTACTCGAGGTTAGAGAACACACCCGTGATACCTGTCCAGTAAAAATGTTTGGTTAAAAATCTATTTATAGGTATATATAGTGTGTAAGTTATGTAGTCGTTAGAGTATTGCATTAAATAATACAAATAATAGTAATAATAATAATAATAATAATAATAATAATAATAATAATATATAGATAGAAATAAACCATACACACAATCTATAAAACATTATATATATACATATTTTATGCATATAATCACAGTAATAATAATACAGTACATACATACATACATACACATATTATATATAATAATATTATAGTGCATTCATACATACATTCGTACATAAATGTATGCATACATTACACACACATATATATAATCATAGTAATAATATTATAGTACATACATACCTGTATACCCAAATCCTTATGTATACGAGAACAATTTGCACATAATAAAATGCCTCGATTAAGAGACGCCCAATCAAGATCTGCGATTAGAATTACTGATTAGATTACTTATATATATGATCTATATATTATAGATACGATTAGCCTTAATACAGGTAATAAAATGGTGATTTTAATTAAATTGTAATTAAAGTTAATTGAAGTATATCATTAATTTATAGAAACATACACATAGAAACACATATACCCATATATATATATACATACATACATATATACATAGATACATACATACCCACACACCTACATAGATACATACACATGCAGTGAGACGTATTCTTAGTAAAGAAATGTATAACATAGATAATTAACCGTAAAGGGACCAATCAGTGATTGGAGTGCATTACCTCCCCGGCCACAGTCAGCACATGTATTATTACCAGGCACCTTGAGTAGCCCCTTTATTTCCTCTTGGCTAATCCACTGTGTGCCATAGGTCCCCTTTATGTAGGATAGTATGATAGTATATATATATATATATATATGGGTGATTGGGAACCAAATACTTTATTAGTTCAAAAGCTATTATTTACACATACATACACACACACACACATATATATATATATATACCTATACAAAGTAATCAATTAAATACTATACTTTGTATGTGAGAAATATAAAATAAATATAAAAGTACCTTAGCAAACACGCCCACATATAGTAATATACTTACCAATTGATGGTCTTTCAGAGTTTGTAGTATTTGATCTTGAATTGCCTTTACCCATTCCCGTGTTTCCTTGGGAGTATCCGCCTGATTGGTAGATAGAGCGATTAATAATTAAATCCGATTAGAGTTGGTAGATACAATATAACATACTATATTATAGTAAAATATAATTTAATCTAATCCAATCTACATCGTTGCAAAGTTTTATTTGTCCTGTATATAGATGCTATGTATACTGTAACGTACTACTATAATACAATCTAATCTAATCTAATACTCTTTAATCTAACTTAATCTATATACCTTCAAAGCTCTACTGGTCCTAAATAAGGACACCAAGGCAAACCTGGGTGATTCCACGTCAGGGGAAGGTCTCTGTCTGACACCTGCAATATGATTGGGTGGTGGGTGAGGCTATGTACCTATTACAGTATTATGTTGATTAATATCTGATTGGCTAGTATAGTTAATATTAATATCCTAGTGGTTATCATAGTATTATTACTACCTGTAATACTACTGCAATATGTACATATTCTACCTGAAAATGATTGGTTTGTTAATGATAAAATGTATAATATGTTGATGACGCCACTGAGCCTTTACTGCATATGTTATATATATATATTATTAAACTATATAAAATTAATTTTATTGGTGCGGGTTTAAATGCTGTGTTATAAATACTAATTATAATATTATTAATGAACATTTACATATTATTATTACTAATTGTAATACTATGGCATACATACATACATAAATACATACCAATTTCCTCTGTAGAATCATGAATATTAGAATCAGAAACACAGGCAATTGTACTTAAGTTCCCCTTTGTTCTCCTATAAGAGAGAGTAATAAATTTTAATACGGTAATACAACAGGATAATATTGGTTTAATATAATAATATAATAGGATAGCAGTATTTAATATAGTAATATAATAGGGTGATAGAATTTATAGGATGCTAATATAATATAATATAATATGATAGGATATGTTACCATTACTGTATTGTGCCAACAGAGGTTATTATAGTATGATGTCATAATGATGTCATAATACAAATATGTTAATACTCTAAAGTTATTCCTATGACTATTGACTAATACTTATGTGTCATAATGACATCACTAGGTAATTATATGCATATGTTATACTATACTGGTAAATAAGTGAATATAATACATATTCTATACCTATTTAAATAATACAATGCATATAGATATATAAACTATGCAAGTGAACCACTATACCCAATTATACCCAATTAATAAATTAATTAAACATGCTTATAATTGGCTCACACGATCTATTTATAATTAGCTAAGTCCAATCAAAACCAAATAGCCAATTAATTATAATGAATTAGTTTGTACATATGTATGTATGCATGTATGCCTATATAGCCAGTAACAACGACAATATTATATTTTACCCAATACAATACACATATGTACCCATACTCCCACATTGTCTCCGCAGTCAATTGGTCATATTTTTAGTAACGAAATTCATATTTAGATATATATACAACCTAAGACAAAATGCATTAAAATACCGAAAAGTTTAAATATCTTCCGCAGCGAATAATGGACACCATGAGCCATATTAAAATAACTAAGATTAAATATCTTCATTATATTAAAATGTCTCCACTAACATTATGTTTTAAAAATATTCGACATAGAAAACCATATAGGTAGATAGATATATAGACCAATCAAATCCATACTTTAATAAGAGTTTAAAAATAGATCAACACATAATTTTTTTAACATAAGTAAATAGATAGATAAATAGATCAATAAAGCCCATAGTATAAAATTTTATTATAGACAAATACATAATTAGATAAATGTAGAGAGATATATAAACCAATCAAATCAATACTTTTTCTTTAAAACAAAGACAAACACGTCGGTTACTAAACAGATATATAAGCCAAGCAAGTGTATAGTTTAAAGTTATATGGTGTATGGTAGTGTAGTATAGGGTTAAGTGGTTACTTTATGCCAGGATCAGAGGCAACGTGGATGTATGGCCTAGCTGAGTCAGCAGACTGCCACCTTCTCCTGCCCCCAGGTCTATATCTACCTTTAGCACTCTTTACCTCGTGCAGTGTATGGCATTTACCAGTGTGAGTGCTATCTTTATCTCTCTCCTCTTTGTTGCCTCTAAAGTCTACTTTGTTGCCATGGTGATCAGCTTTGGGCAGGAATGGGCTGCGTATACGATCCATATATCCCTAGATATAGATATATTTTTATATGTATGTATATATATATATTTGTATATAGGATAGTAGTAGGTATGTAATAGGGTACCATTTAGTATAAAAACTTAACATAATGAAATGTAACAGAATAGATTAAAACAATAAAATGCAACATACCAAAACATCATACAATACACTATACTATACCATCTTATATTATATTATATTATATTATATTATACTCTCTTCTCCTCTCCTATAGGATATTATACTTGCCTTTAATTTATTATCCAATCTGCCATCATTTTCCTTCACCTTATCAGCATTCTCAGTTTTTATTAGCTCTGAGTCAGGCATGGATGTCTCCTCCAATTCCAAGCCACCTATCTCATTATTCCATTCATTTTGGTTTTGGTAATTAGACAGATAAGTCTTTAGCAAAACCATAGAGCTGGGATCTGATTGGGTCAAATGGACGGACTTCTGGAGCAAAGGAAGCACATTGATTGACTGTGTTAATTATATAATTATATTAAATAATTAAGGGAGTGGAAAGTTTTTTAAAACTGAAAAATTTGAAGTTCTGTTTTTCACCGCCTAAGTTTCTAAATTAGGAAATTAAATACATTCATTTCATAGCAGCTATCAACTAATTAGGTATAGCGGGTGGGCCATGTAGAGGCTGATTCAACTCAAATAGCAACTGCAATATTGATACTAATTAGTTCGATTTAATTAATTAATGTAATCATTGATTATTAATGACTATTTGAAAATAATATTAATTTTAGTAATGGGTTGGCGATTAAAAACTAAACATTTCACATTTCACTACCCAAACATCGGAGATAAGAACGTCATTATAGTAAGGCTAGGGGCCAATCATAGACTTTAATAATACCCAACTCAATCATAAAGCCTATTTAAAAAATAACCCCCTCCCTCCCACCACGAAGTTTTGAATAATAATAATTATAATACATAAATCTTAACTGCTATAAAATTACAGATTGTTTCCTGTTTAATAAGCGAGTCAGAAGTGTAGGATTATATAACAGTCAGTCATTATAATTACATAAATTTTAATTTTAATTTTAATACTCACCGGTGTTTGGTTATTTGCAGGATCAAGCTGTAAGAAACAAACAAAATTAAATAGTTAGTCAGTAGTCTCTGAGGCATGGTTTCCTGTATGCGGGTGTACTATATATATAGACGTGCCTATATAATAAAATATAATAAATCATAATAAACTACATAAAATATAACATAACAAAACGACATTCTAAAACACGATATAATATATATATATAACTAATATAGGTTGGGTGAGTAATTGTAAAGGATTGTGGTATCTATTTTAAAATTATTACCATTTAACTGTAATCTAATTGGTAAGTTAATTTTATACCATATCGTGATTTCACACTATTAGGTAGTGTATGATAAGTAGATAGAATTTAATGCTATATAAAGTAGCCAATAATAAACATAGATTAGTTCGGCCAATATATAAACTATATATTTTAATCTTTGGCAAAGACGTCACAAGTTTTAATATCTTCTGAAATAGTAATCACCTATGACGCTCCACTTCATTGGATAGAAAATTAATTAATAATAAGTATAATCAATTAATATTAACTGCCATCCAATTGCCTAATAGCTTGCTACCCAACATGTGGGTTAGAGAGGTGACATTATGCGCCAATGAAACAGCCATATGATAGTTATGTAAACTAAGAATTTAATTTTAATACATACCGGTGGTGATTGGACATCTTTGGGACTAAATTGTAAGAAAGATTCGTAAGTACATAATGGGTTACCATTCGCGTCTTTCGCTCTCTCCCTCTGTAGGTGTATGTGTATGTGCATATACATATATAAATACAAATGTATGTATAATAGGATATAATAAACTATATACAAAATATAACATAATAACACGACATTATATAACAATATAGCACAATAAAAATAAAATAAAATAAAATAAAACAAAACAAAACAATATAGTATATGTTTGGGTGACTGTCTGTAAAAGATTGTGGTATCCATATTTGGCAAGTTAATTCTATAATTTTGTACCATTCCACAATTTCGTCCTATCAGATGGTGTATGATTAGGTAATAACATTTTAATGTTAAATATAAAGTAGCCAATAATATACCTAGATCAATTTAGCAGATATATAGATTATGTATCTCATTCCCAGGAAATGACGTCACAAGTTCTAATGCCATCTGAAATGGTAATCACATGACACTCCACTCCACTTGATTGGAATACTAATTATAAAAAATTAACAATAATTATAATAGATTAATATTAGCTGTCATCCAATAATCAATAATTTGATAGATTGCTACCCCATATGCAGTTCAGAAGTGTCGAATAATGAATAATGCAGCAATCAAACAATCATACTATAATTATATATTTTAATTTTAATTTTTAATACTTACCGATGATTGGACCTTTTCAGGGTCAAGATATAAGAATGAATTAACAGAACATAGTAAATCGGGACTTGAAACATTGTTTTCCAGAGCCTGTTATGTGTACGTTTATATAAGTATGTCTGTATATAAGTATGTACACACACACACATATATATATATATATATATATACGGGCATATATAATAATATATAACCAGACATATAAACTATAGAAAACACAACATAATAAAATGAAACAAAACAAAACAAAATAGTACAATATATGTTTGGGTGAAGTATTGTCAAGGATTGTGGCATCTATTTTTAGATTGATATCATTTAACTGCAATCTATTGGTAGGTTAATTTGATACCATTCCTTGATTTCGTACTATCAGGTGGTGTATGAATAGTTGGATAAAATTTTAATATTAAATATAAAGTAGCCAATAATATACCCGGATTAATTTGGAAGATATATAAATTATATGTCAATCCCCGGCGATGATGTCACAAGTTCTAATGCCATCTGACATGCTCATCACATATGAAACTCCACTTGATTGGTTGCTACCCAACATGCGATTCGGAAGTGTAGAACTATGTAGCAATCAAATAGTTATTATAATTATATAAATTTCACTTTTAATTTTAATACGTACCTTTGATCTGACATGCTCAGGATCAAGATGTAAGAAAGATTCAAAATTAAACAAGATATCGCAGCTACCAAGACCCTTGATTTTCTGATTGTGTATATGTGATTATTATGTTAGTATATATATATATGCATGTATGTATGTGTTGTATTATGTTAGTGTGTATGTATGTGCTGTACACATATAATAAGATATAATAAAACGACATGATCTAACACGGTACAACACAATAAAACAAAACACAGCAAAACAGTATAATATAATATAATACAATACAATACACTATTATACATTCTACACCATAATAATACAACATAATATAACGTAGCATAGCATTATACATACCCTAGATTCTTTGTCTCGCAAATGAAAGGTATCATTCCGAATAGCATCTACAATACTATTATTACGACTTTTTTTAGCTGCTGATAATGTACTAGATGGAGGTTTGTATTCTGGTTCGCTAATTTGAGTTACTTTTATGGGTGAAACTATAGAAGATAGGTTCTTTACCAAATTGCTGTTGCTCTAGAAAGGCAGTAGGAAAATAGGTTAGTAAGGTAATATAGTTTATACATACACATACATGTACATATTACAAACACGTATGTATGCATATACACACACAGGTTATTAGGGTAATAATATAGTAGTATAGTAGTATAGTAGTGTAATAGTAGAATAGTATGGTAGGGTAACAGTATAATGGAAAAATAGAATAATAAAATCATAGAATCATAGTATAGTCAGGTATTATTATGGGTGGTGTTTGTGCTAAAGACCCCTGACCTGTAATAATAGTTATTTAATTTTTTAAAATATCAGTTGGGTTATATAATACTATATATAATGGGTAAAAAAGCAATATGTAGATATATAGATAGGTTATAAAAGAATAACAAGATAACATAACATAACATTACCAATCTATCTATCAACATACCCACCTCTGACAATATATCAGAAAATGAATTAAGCGCCAGAAAGCTCTCATAGTCATATTGTGATATAGTATCTTCTTTGCCTTTAGGTGGCACACACCTGAGCCAGGACTATATATATATATGTATGTATGTATGTATGTATGTATGTATGTATGTATATGTAGGCCATGTTGGTGTAAGGTTTGCATAAATAAACCATATAGGAATATAGATTTATAATATCAATATAATAGGAGGATGCGATCAGATATAAAATTTAAAAGTTTAAAACTTCATGATAATTAGACAACTTAATTATGTACAATCATAGATCAATGTAACTAAATCTTAATGCGATCATGTTTCTTGGTCTAAAAACAATGATAAAAATATTTAAAATGATAGCAAGAAAGATATAGATAGATGAAATGTAATATATATACAAATTAAAATCTAAATGTAAGATGTATATATATAGTAAGTAGGTATGCTAGGCAAAGAAAATAACAATCTATACCTTACTATAATATATATATGATTATATCCTACTACATCCTGCTATATCCTATGATATCCTACTACACCTTGCTATATCTTACTATATCCTACTACACCTTACTATATCCTACTATATCCTACTACACCTTACTATATCCTACTATATCTTACTATATCCTACTACACCTTACTATATCCTACTATATCTTACTACATCCTACTGCGCCTTACTAAATCTTACTATATCTTACTACATCCTACTATATCCTACTACACCTTACTATATCCTACTACACCTTACTATATCCTACTATATCTTACTATATCCTACTATATCTTACTACATCCTACTACACCTTACTATATCTTACTATATCTTACTACACCTTACTATATCTTACTACACCTTACTATATCCTACTACACCTTAATATATCTTACTATATCCTACTGCATGCATTACTATATACCGTACTATATATAAACACTGTATTATATAAAAGAGAATAGGATATAATAGGATATAATAGTATAAGTAGATTTTAAATTCCAATATAACACAATTTTAAACATGCTAAATTTTAATAATACTTTCTAGTGGGACTGCTATATAGGATAGGGTATAATATATGTAGGAATACATAGAAATAAAACCGTGAAAAACATAACAATATACCATGAATGGGTAGATGAAAAGGAAAGGAAAGAAACTTAAGCACCCAATAAAATACTAACAATAGGCTGCATATCATCATGTTCAGTTACTCTAACCAATAGGCTACTTACATTCATATCAAAACTGCTCACATCGAGGTTATGATTGGATATAACGTTATCGATTTCCAATTCACCACTCATTGTCATTGTGCTTCGAATCGAATCCATGCTATAACTAGTTCGCAATTTGATTGGTTCAGTAACGGATGCGGGCCGCTTACCAATGGTGTTGCCTATATTCTGACAAAAGGTCCCTAGGCGCTTGGAAAGGAAGGTCTCGTTTCCTTCCTGATAGGTTAATAAAATTAAAATTAAAATTGGTTGGTTGGTTGCAAGAACACCAATAATTATTAGTCATCCCAACTTGGGATATTTAAAAATTGTTAAACTTAAAAATTCAAAGTAAAATCAGCTGGCTGGCAGGGGACCAATTAGTATTTGACATTATAATACCAATGTGTGTGGTTTATATATCCTCTCGGGAATATTAAAAATTAAAAATTAAAAATTAAAATTTTTAAATCAAATTAGTTGGCTAAAAGGAAGTGCAGAAAAATATTTCCTGTCGAGTTAACAAAACATATATATGATGACAGTATAATGGAAAGATGTGATCAATTATAAAATATAAAATATAGAATATAACACTTCGTAGCAATTGGATGGCTTAATAATGTGCAGTCCTAGACTAATGAACTTAAATCTTAATGGGATAATATTACTAGCTATTAAGGTGAGGTTAAAAATATTTAAAATTATATATATATAAAATGATTGAAAGATTAAACCTATACATACCATTGTTACAGGCCGTGGCCTGTTTTTCATGGAGTCTACCTACAGGAAAACAATTACTATAGTGCACTATAAAACAATATATGTACACATATACATATACATACACATAAATATAAGCATATCCACACCCACACACATACATTAGGTGGTTGATTTGAATTCCATCTCACTGCATCACGTGTTCAGAATGGTATAAATTAACGAGTGTTGTTGAGATAGAAGTTCTAGCTTTGTTTACATACATACATACCTACACTACCCCTGTTTCTATATACACACACAGCTATGTACCGTAGTTTGTTCCGGTTGTGCAGATTTTGGTCCTAGACTGAGAAATGCCTCCATATCATACAACGAATCAGAGTCAATTTTCTTGACCTCCATGTTATCCTATCAGCACAGAGATGGCTTGTTAGAATATACTGTGATATACTATGAAATTGTAGTGATAGAGCATATTGTGAAAATGTAGTGATAGTAAGATATACTACGAAAATACATTTATAGTTACTATATATTCTAACCCACAAATATCCCAAAGTCTATATGTAAATAAATTTCAATATGCATTTAAATAATGGAAATGACCAGTAGAACAATTAAGATTAAATTATTTTAGGTTAAATATGGATAATTATTCTATAGTACTTTATACGATACGATACTATACTACACTATACTATACTATACTATAATATACTATGCTATATTATATAGCTATTGAATGGCAGGTAAAACAAAAACCATCTATCGACATATAAAGGTTTAAAACATTTAGCAAAGCTAATCGAAATAAATCGTTAAATTACAATAGGGTCTATAAGCCCATTACAGTAAGATCATCCAATAATATTGCTGATTGTATAAACGGCATTGTATGTATGTATGTATGTATAACCAAGATTTAATGCAATTTTAAAACCGAAATAAACTAATAGTACAACAAATAAAGATAAAATAATAACTATATAATATAATATAATATAGTATAATACAACATAACATAATATAACATAATATACTATACTACAATACACTCTTAACATAGCACAGCAAAAAAAATATATTATGGGCAACACCTGTGTATTTCCAGCCAAATCATTAGTTGTATTGCTAGAGAGTAAGGTAGGGTTCGGATCCAGATCTTTCCGAGGTAGAGAACAAGAGCGTGAATGAGAGAACAAGAAATGTGGTTCAGAGATAGTAGTAGTAGTAGTGGTGGTAGTGGTAGTAGATGTAGTGGTGGTTTTGCACGGTAGGTAACTAATATCAGTAGGTTCAAGGGACGTATTCGACATTCTCAGCGTGGAACCCTTACGATACTTGGCCTGTGTCCTATATTTGTTTCTTGAGATATGGGAAGGAGAACTGGTGAGACACTTTCTTATACGTACAGGTGTGGTTGGCGATGGGGTTTGCGGCCTAGTAGTAAGGTCGTACCTAGGTATAATAAAAGGTCTGCGTGAACGACGAAGTGGTCCAGGATAATTGACACCTGCACGAGGAGTGCAGCGTGGGAACATAAGTGCATAGGGTAAAGGTGGAGGAGGTGCTGTCTTAACAGTACCTTGACTATCTAGACTCTCTTTCCTAACAACATTCGCAGCAGCATTGTTGGGTTTTATGACAGGATTATCAGCTAATGTAGGGTTAGTATTAGTACAGTTTGATGGTAGTCTCCCATTGGTACCGGAGGTTTGGGCTTGTCGTCTATAACGAGGTGGTGGGGGAAGGAAAAAACGAGTGGCGGGCTTGGGAGGGCCTGTGCATAGCATTTTTAATGGTAATTCCGATTTAGTTATAGTATTAATATTAGCTGAATCTGTAACTGTAGTTTGACTGTTTTTTTGAATAGTGGGAATATTAGGGATGTTGTGATGGTACATAAAATCAAAACTGGAGCTCATATTTGGTAATACTAATGATTTTTTGCGGTTGATATTGTCGTGTTGTTCTTTTGGCTCTATCTTAGAGAACAAATCAGGGAATAAACTAGGACTAGGCTTATTTGTAGCAAGATTAATGGAAGAATGCGTAGGGGATGAAGGGAGGGACGTGGTTGTTGTAAGAGACAGTGACCCTTTGCTTTCATTGGGTGAGTCTTTGACGTATTTGACTGAATAGCGTTTGAGCGATATTGATGCGCAGTCGGTGTTGTTGATGTATGCCTGTAGGTAGGGGAGAGGGAGAGGGAGAGGGAGAGGGATAGGGTTCATGGAATAGAACAGATAAGTGCAGGCAATTAGGGCTTAGGCTCAGGGTAGGTATAGATATATATTATAGTTTGCTTAAAAATGCTGTGTTGTATATATGTAGTTCTGTACAATATTGCAATTACTTTGTACATCCAGCACCAACGTTATTTAATGACAAATTAAAAAAACTTTTTTTTTTAAAAAAGCGCACACTAACATCCAATCATTCTAAAAAAATACTTGTAAACTCTACTATTAAACATGATCATCACGTTTTAATACAGCCTCTTATTGGCCAAACTATAGATCTACTTTGAAAGTCCAACCTACGCCAGCAATAGAGAATTAATCTTAAACCTACATCAATAATAACAAAGAACAAAGAACAAAAATTAAAATTTAACCTACAGATAAAGTAGGGTAATACTCCAATACGCCCAATCGTATTACACAATACCAGCGATGCCAATCCCTCTCTCGTAGCCAACCCTGTTTGATTGGTATACCCCGATCTGGTTTGGCTACAACTTGCAGATCTTGATTATGATTGGTGTCCTGCCATATATTAAATTTTAGTTAGATGGTTGAATTGGCAGGATTGGTTTGTATAAGATATGTTAGGATAGGAGATAATGGGGTACACTTAATACACATTTGACTACATTATATTGCATCTTCCATATACATATAATATATAAAGCCAATCATTACCTACCTCTAATTCTTTAACAGAGGCATTATATTTGCACAATTCCTCATGTATGCCATATCTATGCTCAGGTGCATGACGGCCAGTTCGAATTCCTATTGGCCAGTTTTATAGTTAAAGCAAAGCTTGAGTTAAGTTTATTCAAAATATACAAATTTAATAATTTATATTGTGTAGAGATAAACGAAAAAATATATCTATAAATAGATACATAAATAGATATGCAAGTTAAATAGAGTTTTCAATGAAAATTCAATAATTTTTAATTTTATATCAATCCCTAAATTTTTAATTTTTCAAAAAAGCAAAATATTAATGCATAAATATATTTCATTGGAAGCCAACAGACTCCCAATGTCTAAAAAATAATATCTGATTTCCCAAAGAACCCCAACACAAATGTCGAACCCCATCCCAAATTTCCATACGTAAATATGATTTTCCATGAAAATTCAATATTTCTTTAATTTACACAAACTCTCATTTTTTTTCTCGAAATTTCCAAACGTAAATACATATGCATATAAAAAATGTCGATATATATATAGATATAAATGAATGTTTATGGAAGTATGTAAACATTATATATATATATATATATCGGGAAGAACATTCAATCAATTTTTTTACCCTATTATTTTAACACCAATAGTATAGATGTTTTAGTTTAAATATAATTAAAATCACTTTGAAATTGCTCTATTATTAAATTTTCGGCAACCAATTGTAAGAATGGAAATAAACATTAATTCCATATTAATTAAACATAAAGTAGAATAAAGACATAAAAGGCAGATATGACGAAATGTATAATAGCTATGTGTATGTGTATGCGTATTGTATTGTATTACATGTAGGTACATATACATATATATGTACGTATGTATGTATGTACGTATGTATGTACGTATGTATGTATTATATTATATATATATATTTACCGTTTAAAAAGAGACTCCGTATTTCATCTTTAGATGTACGTGCGGAAACCTCTAAGTGAACACTGATATTAAGATCAGAAGCCAATCGTTTGCCTTCTATCAGAGAGATCTTGCGGGGTAAGATGCCATCATCATCCTCCTGGATTGGACAGGTAGATTAGTGCGATCAGGTTATATATGGCAATTTATAGTACCTGTCATATGTTGTGGTGTGTGGTGGTCTATTGTAGTGCATTCTTTTGTATTTTACTGTATTTTATTTTATTTTACTGTTATATTGTACTACACTATATTGTATTATATCATATTATACTATACTATACCATATTATTCTATATGATATTATATTAGATTATATTGCACTACACTATATTATTCTATACTACTCTATACTATACCACAGCCAATCATAATATAATATATAACATTACATAATAACACCATCCAATACACAAACACATAATGTATTGTACGATGTCAAATTACCTGCGTTCCTACTAGAATAACATTGGCGAGCCCATGACTATCACGTAGCAATTTTTGATATAGAATGGGCACTGCGTCAAAACTAGAACAGGGAAAAAGGGAAAGAGAGAAAGAAAATAAAAATAAAGAGAGAGAGAGAGAGAGAGAAAAAAAAAGAGAAAAAAAAGAGAGAGTGTAAATGAGAGAAAGAGAGAAAGAAAGAGAGAGAGAGAGAGAGAGAGAAGAAAAAAGAAAAAAGAAAAAGAAAGAGAGAGAGTGTGTGTAAGAGAAAGAGAAAGGATGAGAGAAGAAGAGATAAATAGTGAGATAATATGTGGCTGGAATTACTTCATAGGGTGTTAAGCGTGTAATTGTCCAATAAAATAATATACTGAATCATTAGAGCAAACAGATAGATAGAACATCTTACAATAATGACATATAATATGCTAGGTTATAATGTCATATAAGTAAAAGGTATGTTTTTATTTTATAAATAGAACTCTACACAAATCTGGTCTCCGGGTATATGCAAACATATATATACCATACCTATACATATACATATACATATATACTACACATACATAAACATAAACATATACATAATTACCTTAGTTTATCGTTCACACTGTACACTAGAAATACTGCATCAGCCCAGGCTATATTCTGATTTTTGATTGAATAAAGGTCATGATTACATGTATATGTGTAAATGTAAATATAAATTATTAAAAAAACCCAAGAGTATACGTTATAGTACAATAATGTACATACAATGTAATTTAGTATAAAATAATATACCACATTATAATATAATGTAATAAAATACAATCCAATTTAATATACTATAATATAATAAAATGCGACGCAATATAATACAGTACACTATACAATGCTATAATATAATATAATATAATCAAATACATTGCAATACAATACAATACAAAACAATATAACACAATACAACACTATATAATATAATATAATATAATATAATATAATATATCACAATACAACACAATACAATACAATATAATACCATATAACATAGTATAACATAATACCTGTGCACTAGGATTCAAGTCATGAATCATTATGGCCAATCTAATCATTTCATCGCCATCAGTTAATGTGGCATGCAATTGGGTATCTAAAAACACAATGGTTTATTAAATAAATAAAACTTGTTTAAAAAATATTATATATTAATCTCAAATTTGAAATTTAAAAGCAAAGTGTATGTTAAATGTAGGCATATAGTATGCATGCTTACTACAAAAATTGTTAAAAACATTCTCACATTTAAGTCTATTTTGTTTTTAAAAATATATCAATGCATATGATTGGCTAATATATTTATGTCTATGAAAACCATATAGTCCTAGTAAGATATATTAGCTAATAGTACATAGATAATTATATAACTAGTTAATACGTCATACTGGGTCATAAAATTAATCCAGTATAAGACACTAAAATTTAACCTATTATCATAGAACCAACCATCTAGTATACCTATCTACATACATACATCCATGCTTACCATTTCCATCTTTATATTTCCAAAATGCTGATTCTGTATCATTGTCAAAAAATTCACCGAATAGGAAGCGGCGTACAAGATTTTTCTTCCCACAATTATCCGAACCAATGACCATCTAGATAGCGTGTGATATTACACCAATATATGTGTTGTGTTGTGTTAGTTAAGATTTGGAGCTACATATATATGTATAGGTATATGTACTAGTATAATATATATGAGAAATAGTAGGACTAGATAATCATTTCCGTGATAATTTCGTTATCGTTTGACTGAATACAAATTAAAAACCAAATTATCTAGGTTTAGTTTCATGTTCCAGTGCATAGTGTTATAGTATATTATATTACTTTAATATTAAATAATTCTTTGTTAATTAGTCAAAAGTGAAAAATAGCCCAGTATATTACAGTTAATAGTACTACAGTTTATTATATCACTTTAATAATAAGTATGGATTGGTTACTTAATTAAAAATACATAATAGCCCAGTATACCCAGTATACCCAGTATATTACAGTGAATAACGTTATAGTTTATTGAGTATTTTAATATTAAACAAATATTCGTTAATTAGAAATAAAAATAACAAGCTAGATTACGTAAAATAGGGTGAAGTTTAAGTTACATAACCATAAATTTTTGCAAATTACAATTTTTCACTGAGCTATGTGATAGTATTAACCTACTTGATACTTGATCTATTATTACTTACCAGTTTCACATCTGCGTCATGGGCATTGGAACGGGCTCTATTTAAAGCAATATCTACAATGATACGTTTGGGGAGGGTAGACGGGGGTAAATAGAAAGAAAATAAAATAACACAATAAAATTAATACTATATATAGTAATATATATGACGATGCATCAAGATTTACTAGTAAAATATTGAAATTACAGTTATGATATGAGAGAAATTGGTGTATATAAGTAGTACCGTATAGTAAATCATAATATATATATAATATAACATAGAAAGTAAATATAATGTAATATAGCAACTAACTTAGAGTAGATACAGCAAGATAATATCACAATACCTTACATTGTATTACAATATAAGATTGTATGCCATTTATACCATATTATGCCCTATGTATTCACTTTTAAATGCAATACAATAGGTCACATCATAATATAATGACATTGCGTAGTTAATATTTTAAAACAATCAAAAGTCATATGAATGTTATACAACCCAGTCCAATATAATACCTTACATCTATTATTATTAGAGTGAATCTATATACAGTTAAACTATATACAGTTAAACTATATACAATTAAACTATATACAATTAAACTATATATAATTCATTAACAACAGTACGTACTCTTTCATATACTATACATGCTAATCTAAATTAATATATATTATTATTATGTTATAATATATCATATTATACGAAAATATAACAATATAATTTTTTTGACATAAATCACCACTACGTACATGCTCCTTCCCTTTCACTGTAACACTGCACTATAACATATAACCCACGTTACCTAACAAAGTCGTGACATGTAATTGCAAATCCGCTTTTAATTCCTCATCTTGAATCTTGTCTATAGTTTGGCTTAATATTGCAAAGGTTTGGTTAGTGTTATCGACTTGCTCCACATATAGTTGGAGGGCGTCCGGCGAAAACGGCATGATGTAAGAGTAATATTAACATATAAGCTATTTTCTTTTATGTTTTCCTTCTCGGTCCGCCTCCAGAGTTTGTTGATAAGTATGATTTACTACCAATGTTTTAAGAAACATTAGTAGTAAAATAAAATAAAATACCAGACAACACTATTTAACATGTACGTGTATAATAATATATATAGTACATTAAATAAAATAAAATAAAATGATATATAGGTTTAGGGGTTCCAGACTGAGCCAGGGACTGCCCCAGTGATCAAGACTTTCTATTGGTTGATAAAACACCAGTAGTGACAAATCATTCTATTAGCCATATATAATGCATATTATTTACTTAATAAACCCAAATATAATATATATTGTCAAGAGTGAAAACGTGAATTATAATTCCTAATTAATGTCTACATAAGTGAAAAGGGCTTTTAAAAATTGAGATTCTAAACGGAACGGATTTGACACCGTTTCTGGAAACTAGGCAACTGTAAGAATTCTAGTAAACCCACTACAACCATAAAATACACACTTAAAGTTTTATTATATTCAATAAGCATAATCTTTTGTATTCCTATACAATGCTCTTACTATACTAAATAGAATTATATTATCCACAATTTTGTTATATTTTGTTTAATGATATGATAATATATCCGTAATAGACTGTCGGATGTGTTTGAGAGGTAACTAAGATAGTAAATGGTTTATGATGTAGTTCAAGTATAAACTTGGTAACAACATAGTGTATTAGAATTTAGATAATCCCAAAAAGGTTTGAAAGGAAAGAGGTCAGTGCCATAGCTCTTTCTAAAATAAACATTATTTTGGATGTATTATTGTATGCTAAAGCAGGGATATTTAAATAATTTAGGTGTTTTTTTATATTGCTCTAAACATAATAACGTTATTAGTAATTACTATTACGTACGTAGTTTGGACAAATAGTTGGTGCGGCAATTCAATGGAGTTAAATGCCAATCCAAAATGATCGATCATATTTAAACTAGCCAATAGTAGGGGTCCTACAAATATAATAGGCCATTTCCGGTTATGTATGCTCAGGAAAGATACTCCTGATTTGTTAATAACACAACTACGTCAGCAGATCTGTACTCCGCATGCAAAGGGACACGTTTAAACGGTCCTTAATCAGTGTCCTCACTCCTAAACAAATATGTTGCCACAAACACTCTTGTCTCTATTTATTAATCCCAATATCATATTATATAGGCAGATGTAAACATGACGAAGACTGCAAGGTGTGTATATATAGTTGACACCCGGTTTCCCTGCCCCATACGCAAGACAGGTGGTTTTACCCCTATTCAAGTTTCTCTATACGGTAGTTTATATTCTTTATATCTAAACTATTTTTGATAGTATTGTTAACTATAAGCAATATAGTAATTTTTTTGGATATATGCATGATTTTACTGGCTAAACATGGTTGTCATAATTGGGCGCTGTTTAATGTACCCATGGTTATCCAACCAAATGTAGGCATATTTTTTTGGGACTCAAATAATAGATTTATTTATCTACTCAACTAAAGTTAGCCCAAATATAGCTAAACTATTATATTTTTTTTCTAGAATGACCAAAAGGACTATTATCTAATTACTATATGTCGAGTATTATTAATCATTTATTAATTTTATTATTCCGCCTTAAAGGAACAATAACACCCGATATCACTATGGTACGTCACTCTAATGGTCACGTTGTTGTAGTTTGAACCTGACCCGGGACATTACATAATATTTTTAGATACAAATAAATGCTTTTGACATAATTAATTAATCTCTGCTAACTATTGCTAACTATTACAGGTGTAAGACTTTCAAAACAGAATAATCAAGCATGGTTGGCTAAGCACAGTACAGTACATTGCTTAAAAGAATTAAATTGTTTATCCTTAATTTGTTCCCAGATATGTTTTCAAATACTAAAATATAAAATGTGTCTTATTAATTATTTATTAACTGTTATTAACAATAATTTATTTAAGACACGTATAAAATCACCCGTACGTGTACAACGACATTTATCTAATTATCAAGATGGTCATTTTTTTGTTTTTATATCGGGGGCATTTCTGTGGTTGGGAACCCGTTGAGTGGCTTATTACTGCAAATTATGACAATGACATTAGATGCGACCATGATAGGGTATAAATTCATTCGCTTAGAGTGCATCACTCTGGTAAGATATTACCTATCAGTAGGCGGCACAAAGCTATAATACTATATTTAACTTTGTTTACCAATGGCATAGGGCTCCTATGTGAGCCATTTAATTAATCTTATTGGCCACAAAAGTTTCTTTAAACCGATACTACTGGTAATGTCACATTAAAAAAAATCCAGCAATGGTTTCAATCATATAATGTAGAGATTGCGCCACTTTATTGGCTGTCAAGATTCAGACGAGATAATATAATACAATATCAGAGATACAATACAATACAATACAATATAATAAGCTATAGTATATAGTATAAAACAATACAATGCAATATAAAGCAATACAATATAGTGCAATACAATTCAACACAATAAACTATAGTATAAACTAATATATTGGGAATAATAGGTACAAACAAGCGCTCCAGTAACATTCGTTTAGGAGAGGTAATATCGAATTAAGAGGCGCTTTAACGTGCCCCTGTGGTTACGGAATACAGATATTTTACGACATAATTTATTTATTAAACAAGTCAGTAGGGGTCGTCTTAGATAGGATGTCTAAGCAATGTGCTATCTGGACCCTCAAAACATATAATCTGAAATGGCTTATTATACAGTTGCAGGATCGCTACCATTGGCTAGTCCAATTTTGAGTTGCACTAACAATTTTTCCCGGCTGTATATGCAATTATCTAATTGCTAATAATGTCAAAGGTTTATAGCTATATAAAGAAATACCCAAATTAATTAAATATTCCTCTTTCAAAAAATATTAAGGAAAAATTACTGAGAATGGAACTTATATTGATGTTACTAAGTTCTATTTAGCAATTGTCGTCGGGTAGTTTGCAGGCTAAAGCTCTTGTTAACTGCTTCTCAATCTCATGTTGCTAATATAGAGATATGGAAGCCTTAGTTACCTATCTTAAAATATGTTATAAATGTAGCAACTTTAATCTAATTGTGTAACAGCTAAGACTAGATAGTTCCCACTCACTTCTAATCTATCTCTAGTATAGTGTCTACACTCTAATACCCAATCACCACCAATAGGCATGGCTCCATATATGGAATGTATCAGAATCTGTGTAAGTTCTATTGACTTGTACACAGCTCTCGGGATCTCCAATTGTATAGCTGGTAGTGGTTATCGTTTGCTGCCCAGTGTGAATGATAGCTACTTGATCGGATCTGTTTTCAATACTCAATTGCTGTGCTAGAGGTTTTATTGAAGGCCCATAAACCAATTCTCTAGGTAGCTGATTGTAGTAATTATACCTCTGTTCTAACTCAGAAGGAATAAATGCTTTGATGCGCTTTGGTGCAAATGTGGAAATTGCACAATGAGATCGATCATTAAGTGGAGCCATGTTATGTAAATAAACGCCATTGTCACTATCTAATGTCAGTAAGCAGTTTTCTGACTTCTGAACAAGTGAGCAATTCGAAGACTCTTTATCGTATACGAAACCCAGTGGCAAATTACACATTACAATAACGATGTATATATAGAGTCCAAAATATTTTGCATACGAATACGAGAACTTCGTATTTGCCGTAACCGTGTATTTGTGAGCGGATCCTTTAGTATTGTGTTTTCTTTTCTAGTTAACACCAAGATTGCTAAGTTCAGTAACTAAAAATGAAGCCAATCATAAATATTCATATTAGCCAATCCAATTCATGATGGGTCAAAGAGACCAACTAGAATTGTCTGATCTTACTACAATACTTAAATACTATTATGTCCTTATTTAGATGGTGAATTAACTCTTTTTTCTTATTGATGTAATAGTGTTTATATGTTGTATACGATGGCAAGAATCAATCTACTTATTATCTGGGCCAAGATTGAACCTATTTATTCACCAGTGGTTAGCGATTTTGTAAGAGGATGTTACCGTTAATAATACCATAGTCTATATTTACGTGAATATTATACTGACTAATTCTACACAGAGTCCTTCCAGTCAATTAATTTTTAAAATTAAATTTTAATACTCCTGGGGGGCTAACAAAACCACATAGATTATACTCTAATATCCAATCACTATTAATGCGTATTGCCCATACATGGAATGATACCATAAATGTCGTCCTCATATATATGTATCCCAATTGGCATTTATAATACGCAAATAAACACATAACTGCTACGTAGATAGAATAGTATATATATATATATATTGTATATTAGTTATATCATACAATTCAATCATATTTCTCTACTATAATTTACATTAAATTACCTCCAGTTACTCCTATATGGGATGTTACCATTATTTACGTCATAACGCACATTAAAAATAATATTATAATAATTAATAGTGATTGGTGTCCTTTCAGTCAACTATTTTAAATTTTACTTTTTTAAATATGCTAGGAAGGATATGAAAACCACACAGATGTTACCGTCAATGAAGTCATAATAACATCATAATCCATATCCCAATTGATAAAATGCTATCTAGTGAATCTAATATAATATAATATTACAAGTTCATATAAGCAAGCAAGTAATCAAATAATTTTTTTGAAGGACATTGTAATATAGTCTATTTGGGTGGTGGTGGGTAGGGGTATGTTTCACAGCCAGGTACTATCAAGTTCCCGTTGATATCATTATGTAAGGGTCCATAGCACTTCTCACAGAAGAACGCTGGCACTTTGTTTGCCATGCTATCATTATAGGTCATGTATCTGCAGCAGGGAGTGAGAGATAAAGGGAGAAATGCATGTATATGCATATAGGTAGGTATGTATGTATGTATCAAGGCAAGTTTTAACATTGGGTTCTAAAATCCATTATATTTATTGCTTATGTAATATTATCATGTTATGCTAAGTTATATTATGATATCATATCATATATTATATTGTATTAAATTATACTATAATATATTACACTCAACTCTGCTCTACTCTACTATATACCATACTATACTTTACTATTCTCTAATATACTATGCTATGCTATCCTACTATCCTATAATATACTATACTATACTATGTTATATTATACCATACTCTACTATACTACGATACTACACCACAGTATTATATTATATTAAACCTCTACTTAAATTTAATAAACCAATGATACCTTGCCAGGTATATTTCACATATATCACATATCTCAGGTTGTTCTCTTCTTTTAAAAACTATACAGGGATAGCCTGCTTTATATTTTATATCGGTGGAGTGCGGCAATCTGTATGGTTAATTAGTCAGTAAAATAAATAAACATATATATATTAGTCTGCTTAAAAAAGAAAGACATTGTATGTTATAATATATAATATTGCAGTATATTGCATCTTAATATATAATACATGTTAATAAGCGTTAACATAATATAATATAATATAATAAAATACAATAAATCACAATGCAATACAACGCAATAGAATATTATATACTATAATACCATACCATACCATACAATAAAATACAATAAAATACAATATCATACCATACAAAGCAAAACAATATAATATAATGAAGTACAATACTCTACTCGACCTACCTCACTCTATCAAATCTTATCACGTGTTCGCAATCGCCTTGATGTACATACACATAAGGATATCCTAATCTGGGGTTTAATTGATCTAAAGTCACGTTTTCCATACTACATGATGTAATATTATCGTGTCCAGGCCGCTGCTTCAGAAATTCGATGACATTCCTGTGTGATAGTCAGTAAATTTATTGCTTTATTTTAAAGTTTAATAAAATAGTTTGATTGGAGATTAACTTTTTAAAATAATTTAGTGATTATTGCATTGATGATATAAGACTATAGGACACTAATATACTGGTATATGTTCATATCCTTCAGCACACCTACATACATACATACATACATACATATATAACTATGACATACTTGCTATAGTCCACCCAGTCACTCTCCCTGGAATCATTATAAAAGCAGTTCTCTATATAGAAAAAAGCACCATGTGCCCTGACCGAGTAGTGAGCATCATCTGATATACACGTTATCATATCTCGCACGTGCACTAAGGTCTGGGAGGACAAAACATCAAGTGATGTCAACTTCCTGCTCGGATTATTAATAATTAATTAGCTCTGTATTAATATATATATACATATAGTTATTAAATTAAGTTCTATATAAGGATAATTACCATTAATTAATTAGCTCTGTGAGCTTATTGAATTAGAATCTATATAGGGACAACTACATTTTACTAAGTCTAACTTGAAGTACACATAAAGACACTCACATATTATTTTTAATATTGTGGATGCTAATCGTCACTATTACGTCATCAGGGGACAGGGTCGGTCCAGTATATTGTTGTCTCTAAATAAGGAAGGTTAACATGATAATTTATTTAAATATAAACCAATGTATGTCTATTATTAAACAAGATGGGCCAACCAGAAAAGTTGATTACTTTCTATAAGTATAATATATAATAAAGCATAATAATATACAGTTATATAGATATAGTGATAAGAGTTATAATATAATATATAGTATAACTGCATATGTAATACTGTGGTTTTATTGGGTTATAGAGTTAATTACATATTTTCATAATTTTCCGGTTTATATTATATTGATACAT